>SEMN01002345.1:0-10602 GCA_005408345.1 Macquaria australasica
TCATCCAGTACCGGCACATGTTGCACAGCCTTTGTTTTGTTCAATTTCATCTCATGCTAAAATTCATATAAAATAGCATGAGATGAAATTGAACAAAACAAAGGTTGTGCAACATTCACGGACATATGTTGAATAGCTTAGAATTGTTTTGACGTTTATAGCTCATGTGGTTAAGGAGGTATTGACTTTTGAAAATTGCTATCTGTAATTTACTGACGGTCCCTAACTATTTGCCAGTTGCAAAGACCACTGCGGCGAAATTGGGTGTCCGAATATCTGTTGAATATATAACATTGTGAAGACAGTTGCATTGTGCCTCACAACCCCCTGACAAAGTGGGAAAGGGTCGGCAAAATATGACGAGACTGGGTGTCCTAATATCTGTTGAATATCCAACTTAAAACCAACTTTACCACAGTTGAGTGAGTTCACATGAAAGAGGCGGGGTTTGCAGATTATGACCAATCACAAACATGACAGGTGTGCTGGCAGCAGAGCGGCATACTTTACAAACAAGAGCAAACTGTAATATTAGAGAAATACGAAGAATTTAAACATCATCCAGGCTGAAAGCAACACAGCTGCTGAATGCAGGAAGGACAGCTGGCAAAAATATCACTGACTGTGTGAAGCGTAAATTAACAGGTTTATAATATCACTGACTGTGTGAACAGGTAAATTAACAGGTTTATAATATCACTGACTGTGTGAACAGGTAAATTAACAGGTTTATAATATCACTGACTGCGTGAACAGGTAGATTAACAGGTTTATAATATCACTAACTGTGTGAACAGGTAGATTAACAGGTTTATAATATCACTGACTGTGTGAAGCATAAATTAACAGGTTTATAATATCACTGACTGCGTGAACAGGTAAATTAACAGGTTTATAATATCACTGACTGCGTGAACAGGTAAATTAACAGGTTTATAATATCACTGACTGCGTGAACAGGTAGATTAACAGGTTTATAATATCACTGACTGTGTGAACAGGTAAATTAACAGGTTTATAATATCACTGACTGCGTGAACAGGTAAATTAACAGGTTTATAATATCACTGACTGTGTGAAGCGTAAATTAACAGGTTTATAATATCACTGACTGCGTGAACAGGTAGATTAACAGGTTTATAATATCACTGACTGTGTGAACAGGTAAATTAACAGGTTTATAATATCACTGACTGCGTGAACAGGTAGATTAACAGGTTTATAATATCACTGACTGCGTGAACAGGTAAATTAACAGGTTTATAATATCACTGACTGTGTGAACAGGTAAATTAACAGGTTTATAATATCACTGACTCGTGAACAGGTAAATTAACAGGTTTATAATATCACTGACTGTATGAAGCGTAAATTAACAGGTTTATAATATCACTGACTGCGTGAACAGGTAAATTAACAGGTTTATAATATCACTGACTGTGTGAACAGGTAAATTAACAGGTTTATAATATCACTGACTGCGTGAACAGGTAAATTAACAGGTTTATAATATCACTGACTGCGTGAACAGGTAGATTAACAGGTTTATAATATCACTGACTGTGTGAACAGGTAGATTAACAGGTTTATAATATCACTGACTGTGTGAACAGGTAAATTAACAGGTTTATAATATCACTGACTGCGTGAACAGGTAGATTAACAGGTTTATAATATCTTATTTCGCGTGAACGGGTAGATTAACAGGTTTATAATATCACTGACTTCAGTGAACAGGTAAATTAACAGGTTTGCATAATATCACTTTGAGCTGCGTGAATGGGTAGATTAACAGGTTTATAATATCACTGACTGCGTGAACAGGTAGATTAACAGGTTTATAATATCACTGACTGTGAACAGAGTAAATTAACAGGTTTATAATATCACTACGACTCGTGAACAGGTAAGATTAACGGGTTTATAATAACTCACTGATTTCGTGAGAACAAGGTAGATTAACAGGTTTATAATATCACTGACTGCGTGAACAGGTAGATTATGAGTTTATAATATCACTGACTGCGTGAACAGGTAGATTAACAGGTTTATAATATCACTGACTGTGTGAACAGGTAAATTAACAGGTTTATAATATCACTGACTGCGTGAACAGGTAGATTAACAGGTTTATAATATCACTGACTGCGTGAAACAGGTAAATTAACAGGTTTATAATATCACTGACTGCGTGAACAGGTAGATTAACAGGTTTATAATATCACTGACTGCGTGAACAGGTAGATTAACAGGTTTATAATATCACTGACTGCGTGAACAGGTAGATTAACAGGTTTATAATATCACTGACTGTGTGAACAGGTAAATTAACAGGTTTATAATATCACTGACTGTGTGAACAGGTAGATTAACAGGTTTATAATATCACTGACTGTGTGAACAGGTAAATTAACAGGTTTATAATATCACTGACTGCGTGAACAGGTAGATTAACAGGTTTATAATATCACTGACTGTGTGAACAGGTAAATTAACAGGTTTATAATATCACTGACTGCGTGAACAGGTAGATTAACAGGTTTATAATATCACTGACTGCGTGAACAGGTAGATTAACAGGTTTATAATATCACTGACTGCGTGAACAGGTAAATTAACAGGTTTATAATATCACTGACTGTGTGAAGCGTAAATTAACAGGTTTATAATATCACTGACTGTGTGAAGCGTAAATTAACAGGTTTATAATATCACTGACTGTGTGAACAGGTAAATTAACAGGTTTATAATATCACTGACTGTGTGAACAGGTAAATTAACAGGTTTATAATATCACTGACTGTGTGAACAGGTAAATTAACAGGTTTATAATATCACTGACTGTGTGAAGCGTAAATTAACAGGTTTATAATATCACTGACTGCGTGAAGCGTAAATTAACAGGTTTATAATATCACTGACTACGTGAAGCGTAAATTAACAGGTTTATAATATCACTGACTGCGTGAACAGGTAAATTAACAGGTTTATAATATCACTGACTGCGTGAACAGGTAAATTAACAGGTTTATAATATCACTGACTGTGTGAAGCGTAAATTAACAGGTTTATAATATCACTGACTGCGTGAACAGGTAAATTAACAGGTTTATAATATCACTGACTGCGTGAAGCGTAAATTAACAGGTTTATAATATCACTGACTGCGTGAACAGGTAGATTAACAGGTTTATAATATCACTGACTGCGTGAACAGGTAGATTAACAGGTTTATAATATCACTGACTGTCAGCAGGACTCCATTAAGTTAATGTGTTGCTCAGATGTTCTTATGGAGTGTTTGACAGTTTTATCCTGATTCTTTCAGCTGCAACCAAAAAATAAATATAAAAACATAATTTAGCGGTAAATAAACTTACATTCATCTCTTCTAAGTACAAAGCTTTAGTGCTTCAGTCTCTGCTGTAGGACGACACAGAAACTCTCTCTCATATAAACAGAGTTCCTCTCATGATCCACGTACCGAGCTCCGCTTCTTTTCTATTGGTGATGTCATTTTCCAAGAGACCTGATTGGTCAGTAGGCGTTGATCTGTTATCTCATAACCTGCAGGTTTGCCGTGCAGCATCAGTTACCATGGCGATTTACCCCGGTAAGACGTGAACCACCGTCGTAACCCTGAAAACCCAGAGTTGAACCTGAAGTTATCTCGCTAACCCCAAATCCTGCTTCGTGGTCCAGGCCTCGGGTGGCTCGGTGAGACATTTACTGGCAGCAGCCTGACAAAAATCAGATCCAGCATTCAATATTATGATGATACCTGCTTTAACATCACACACACTCTGAGCTGCAGGCCTCAGCAGCTTCCGCACACCTGTTGCAACGCTGCTGCCGCTTCCCTCCAAACTGCACACACGCACACACAGACACGCACACACAGACACGCACACACACACACAGACACGCACAGACACGCACAGACACAGACACAGACACGCACGCACACACAGACACACACACACAGACACGCACACACACGCACGCACACACAGACACACACACACAGACACGCAGCGCACGCAGCGCTGTCCTCCATCAGCAGCATGTAAACTCAGCATGAAGAAGCTTCTTACCGTTAATCAGCGGGTTTGACTCCATCTTCTGCTCCACGCTGCCGTGTGGTTGTGGTTGTGTTGTCTCCGTCTGTCTGAGCAGTTTACGGCTGTCAGAGCCGGGCTGACGGGGCTGAGGGGGCTGAGGAGGCGGGGACGTGCAGCAGCTTCTGCCGCGACCTGCTGGCGTTATGTAACCGCTGCGAGCTGCTGCTGCCGGGCTCCCGTGCCTCCATGCCGACAGCTCGAAAATCAGAAGAAACACCGAGAAAAACAGGAAAAGTCCTCTAGTGTCCCAGAAACCATCAACAGGCGCGTCTATATGCCAACAGCCTTTATTAGCATATGGATGAGAGTTGAGTGTGTCGTGTTCTTCTGTCCTCTGCAGCTACATGTTGACACACGCTGATGGGAGCTAACTAGCTGGCTAACCAGCTGGCTAACCAGCTGGCTAACACGTTTGGCGGTGAAATAGTTTTCCTGTTGTCCGCTCAGAGGGTTCCGGAGCCGCCGTGAAAACGCTCAGAGTTCAGACTTCACAAAGTTTCTCCAAGTTCAGGCTTTTCTGGGGGCTGAAGCTGCTAGCCTAGCCTAGCCTAGCCTAGCCTAGCCTAGCCTAGCCTAGCCTAGCGTGCTGCTGTGACAGCGCCGCGGGCCGCGGACTGGATCCACAGAGTCCACCAGAAACCATCCAGGGTCTCCGACACGGAGGACAAGGAGTTTGTAAGATCCGCCTGGTCGTTTCTTCGCAGTCTGTTGTCACATGTCTGTCCCCGGACGGACGGACGGACGGACCGCGGCTGCAGCACCGCGATAACAGCCACTTCCGGTGATGCATTTCAACATAAAGGTCCGTCCGCTGCTCGTTTGTTTAAAGGGCTCCTATTCGCTGATGCTAAGCTATCAGCTAGCCTCCCCGGGGTCCACAGCTGACATACAGCAGAACACATGAATTACATCAATATACAATTAAAGCACTGTTTACATTTAGGCAGAATATTAATTAAAAATCAATATATAAAGGATTTTCTTTAAAGAATTATACAACTCATATGAAACAACGTGAATACTGAAAACTAGCACAGAGTTATGCCACCTGCTGTTAGATCAGTCTCTGCCCCTAAATCTGATGAAGCCCACCAGATGTGACTGAAAGCTCCTCAAAACGTCCAGGAGCCCAAGTGGACCTGATGCTTTTTAACCACCATGCCATGTCGTATTTCTGGAAATGTCCAGTAGTTTATGGTGACATGACGGATATAGTATGAAAGCAAATATATTCTTTCTTCAGTGGTTCAAGATTTTGCTGCTTCATCAACTTTTTAAACAAACTGTGCAAACATCATCTGCTGATGAAGACCATGAGATGTTGTTGAAAGCTTCAGGAAACAGAAAATGCTTGAAGCGTTAGTTAAGATTGTTGTGGTTTGTTTACCTGAGATGGCCAGCTTCCTGTTAAATGTGGGCCTGTTGAGCAGTGGAAATGTATCTGGTTAATTAAAACATCTGTAGCTAATAAAGTAAACTTTATTAAACGATGGATGGTTTTGTTGTTCTGTGAACAACGTGAATTTTAGCAAATAGCTGGGTAAAATGAAAACGTTTGCGCTTTATTTTGAAGGAAAATCGTCGCAGTTTGCCTGAGTTCCGGTGTTTGTGAAACTTGACGCAGCGCGCGGCTGCAGCAGCAGGATGGTGACGTCATCGAACCACCAACCGCTGCTGCTGCCGAGGAGCCGCTGAGCATCCGGCCAACGCTTTCAAAATAAAACGTTTGAGGGCACCAGGATCATATTTATTACCTTTATAATAACGTATCTACATTCTACAATTACACACGTTTTATAAATATGTTTTAAGACTGATTCTGATATTTTTAAGACTAAAGACACAAGTGCATTTTGGCAAATAAATGAATAAAACATGTAGTATTAAATGTACATAAGCTATTATTAAACAGTTACATGAATAAATAATGTCTCTCCCAAAATATTCAGATTATTGTACAGAGTTTGGTTGGTGGCCAGTCAAAGATATCTAGGTGGATGGGGTCTTGCGAGGGAATGTGGACTTCAGTGTTCCTACAGTCCTGACTACAAACGTATAAATGTGAGAAACAGACACGTCGCAGGTTTTTCTCCTGGAATAACAGGTACATTTAATATAAATCTACCTTCTTCCTTCGATGGTTCAATAACAATATTTTGCTTCGTCAACTTCTTAAGCAAACCGAACTGAAAAAGTCAGAAACTGAATCTGCTCATGAAGACCATGACGTGGTTGAAAGCTCAGGAAGTTCAGAAAAAGGTGAAAGAAAAGCAATGTAAATGGATTTTGCACATTCTGTCAAACGTTTTACCAAGAACTTTACAACAGTTTGTTCAGCAGTGGAACCTCTGACTGCTGCTGCTGCCGAGGAGCCGCTGAGCACAGCAGCAGACGCTCAGCAGCGAATCAGCAGCAGACGCTCAGCAGCGAATCAGCAGCAGACGCTCAGCAGCGAATCAGCAGCAGCCGCTCAGGACAATTCATCTGACGACAAACTGAACACAGGTGTTTCTCTCTCTCTCCCTCTCTGTGTGTGTGTGTGTGTGTGTGTGTGTGTGTGGGAGTCTATATCTTTACGCTGCTGCCTCTATTATAGCATCCAGTTTCCATGGCAACAGGCTCCATGTGGTTGACCGAGCAGCTCTGAGAGCAGCCGGCTGATTTTATTCTCACTGAATCTCAGCGTCTTATTTTCATATTTATGACATCACGTCTGTTTACAGACCGATAAACACATAAAAACACACGGCCAAAAGTGTGTGGACAGCTGAACACACGTGACAGTGACACCGTGTTCATCACTGCTTTCCTACAGATGGACCTGCTGCATGATGTTACTGTCCTGTGAAAACCACGTATCTCTAAAAAGAGCCAATTCAAATGATTTCATTTTCTTTGATATTTAATCTGGATTGTTCAGGATTACAAATCAACACAAAACTGGTCTTCCTATCACAGAGAGCCGCTTCTCCAAACTCTGCTGCAAACAAATTTACAACATTAATGAGAAACATCAGTCACTTCCTGTGACATTATTTTGAAGGTCTATAGATTCTTCCTTTCAGTAAAGTTACAGTCCAACACGTTTCTCTTTAACAAACAGAAAACATGTAAATCAGACAGACTCTGAGTCGCTGGAAGGTGGACTTTTTTCTTTGTGCTAAGCTAGGCTAACAGTTTCCCCCTGCTTCCAGTCTTTGTGCTAAGCTAGGTACCATCTCTGTACAGTCATTTTTCAGCTGAACAGCAGCTGTGTTTTATTGAACGTCCATGTTGAAGCTCGGTGTTGTGCAGGAGCAGGTCTGAACTCTGAAGGTCTAGAAAACTTCTCTTCTTCTGCTCTCGGGCAGGTCTGTCAGCCCCTGCAGCTCCCTCAGGCCCTGAGGAGGAGAAAACAGCTGAGAGTCAGAAAAACAAGACGCAGACTCCGACTGACATCTGATTCAATGCTTACGTTTGTCAATGAAAGGATCGGCTCATTCATTGATCATCAATATGATCAATATTGAGTAAAATGAGTGATTAAACTGATGTAAAGTTGACTAAATGAGCAGCGTGGAGGCTCAGAGTTTAACACTCTTACGGTTTGACTTCCTGTCTGTGTGGAGGTCGTATGTATCAGAATAAACCTGCCGCTGAGCCGCTGAGCAAGGCACCAGAACTGAGGAGGACCCCCCCCCACCCACACACACACACACACAGACTAATTAAGTCTAACTTAACATCGCAGCTGGCTCGGGCTCAGTATCACAAACTCAGATCACAGCTTTTCACAACAAAATACCTGCAGGAAGCTGCGATTTTTAAAGTGTGTCCAATCTGTTCTGAAACAAAGACCTCATTAACCCCCCCCCCCAAAAATATAATTAATAAACAGCAGTGTAAAATCTGAAATATAATGTCAGAAAAGTTTTTTGTAAAACTATATGACTTAAATATCTGAAACAATAACAGGAAATTGTCCAAAAAATATTAGTGAATTATCCAAAAAAAAAAAGAGTTAAATTACCAAAAAAAACAAATAATAAGTAATAATGTTTAAGTTACAGGGAAACCTCGACCTCTACTGCTGATTGATGAGCTTTTATTGACTTTCAAGAGCCAAAATTATTAGTTAACTGGAAAAAGAACAGTGGATTAATCAATAATGTGTTGATGCTGTGAATCCTGATCAGATGAAATCATGTGTATTGACGTTGGGACCCACCTCCAGCACCATGCGGATGTTGGCTTTAATCTTAGACGAGTCTTTGCTGAGCTGCTCTGTGAAGCTGAAACACACAACGTTAGCATAGTTAGCATCTCTCACCCATAACAATGGACACAGCTAGCGTGGAGCTAACAAACAGCTGACACTCAAACAGTCAGGAAGGTTTTGTCTTTAACTTTAACGTCCAACTTCTAGTGGAGGTCCGTCTGCAGGCAGCGTGCCGCCCCCTGCTGGAGGTTACAGTTACTGCAGACATACAACCACAGAAGAAGAATGCTTGACGCTTCTGTGTGTGTTTCTCTTGTGATGATGATGATGATGATGATGAAGAACTGACGCTGTGAGCTGACTCGTCTTCTTGTCGATGAATCGCAGAGCTTCGTCGTGGTTCATCTCCACAAAGAAACCGTAACCGACGGCAACAAAGATCCTGGACGCGTCCTCGCTGACAGAAGAAGAAGAAGAAGAGAGCAGCAGTGAAACAACAACAACACAGGATCAAACACATCAGATAAACAGAGATGAAGCAGAAATACATCCAATATGAGAAGTCAGAGTCTGAGGGGTCACAGAGGTTAACTGAGTTTAGTTACTGAGAGTCTGAAAGGAAACCAGAGGGGGTGTGTGTGTGTGTGTGTGTGTGTGTGTGAGATGTGTGTGTGTGTGTGTGTGTGTGTGTGTGTGATATTGACACATCACACACACACATCTCACATTTACTTCTTCCATTTTCTCTTTATTAATCAGTCCGTCAACAGCAACGATTTAATAAAGAGAAAACTGTCAGAAGACTTCATATGAAGACGGATGTCTGATACATTGATATGCGTCACAGTCAGTAATATTAGTAATGTGGTTTGTAATTGATCAGTATTAGTAGTGTCTATCAGAGTTATTGATCAGCAGCTTACACTTCAGCCTGGACGTAGAAGTTACAGCCAAGATCAACATCTGTCTTCAGCTGCTGAGAGCCCGACTCCTGCAGGAGCACACACACACACACATTAAAAGAAGTGACATCACAGTGACATCACTCTGAATCTCTTTCTCAATTATTATTTTCTTATTCTAAATACATGTATGTGTGTGTGTGTGAGTGTGTGTGAGAGTGTGTGTGTGTGTGTGAGTGTGTGTGTGTGTGTGAGTGAGTGTGTGAGTGAGTGTGTGTGTGTGTGAGTGAGTGTGTGTGAGTGAGTGAGTGTGTGAGAGTGTGTGTGTGTGTGTGTGAGTGTGAGTGTGTGTGTGAGTGTGAGTGTGAGTGAGTGAGTGAGTGTGTGAGTGAGTGTAGTGTGTGAGTGTAGTGTGAGTAGGGGGTGTGTAAGGTGTGAGTGGTGGTGTGGAGTGTGGCAGGAAGTAAAGTGTGGGGTATATGTGAGTAGTGAAGTGTGTGAAGTGTGTGTGTGTGTGTGTGTGAGTGTGTGTGAGTGTGAGTGAGTGAGTGAGTGAGTGTGTGTGTGTGTGTGAGTGTGTGTGAGTGAGTGTAGTGTGTGAGTGTAGTGTGTGAGAGTGTGTGTGTGAGTGTGTGTGAGTGAGTGTAGTGTGTGTAGTGTGTGTAGTGTGAGTGTGCAGTGTGAGTGAGTGAGTGTGTAGTGTGAGTGTGTGAGTGAGTGAGTGTAGTGTGAGTGTGTGTAGTGTGTGTAGTGTGAGTGTGTGTAGTGTGAGTGTGTGTAGTGTGTGTAGTGTGAGTGTGTGTAGTGTGAGTGTGTGTATTGTGTGTAGTGTGAGTGTGTGTAGTGTGAGTGTGTGTAGTGTGAGTGAGTGAGTGTGTGTAGTGTGTGTAGTGTGAGTGTGTGTAGTGAGTGTGTGTAGTGTGAGTGAGTGAGTGTGTGTGTGCAGTGTGAGTGTGTAGTGTGCAGTGTGAGTGAGTGAGTGTGTGTAGTGTGAGTGTGTGTAGTGTGAGTGTGCAGTGTGAGTGTGTAGTGTGCAGTGTGAGTGAGTGAGTGAGTGTGTGTAGTGTGCAGTGTGAGTGAGTGAGTGAGTGTGTGAGTGTGTGCAGTGTGAGTGTGAGTGTGTGTAGTGTGTGTTTAGTGTGTAGTGTGCAGTGTGAGTGTGTGCAGTGTGAGTGTGTGTAGTGTGAGTGTGTAGTGTGCAGTGTGAGTGAGTGAGTGAGTGAGTGTGTGCAGTGTGAGTGTGTAGTGTGCAGTGTGAGTGAGTGAGTGTGTGTAGTGAGTGTGCAGTGTGTGCAGTGTGAGTGAGTGAGTGAGTGAGTGTGTGTAGTGTGCAGTGTGAGTGTGTAGTGTGCAGTGTGAGTGTGTGAGTGAGTGAGTGTGT
>SEMN01002346.1:0-10589 GCA_005408345.1 Macquaria australasica
TTTTTAATAACACTTTGTTCCACGTTAGGAAAATTATGCTTTCTTGCTGCTTATTAGCCCAGGACTGCATCATCCTGTGCAGTATTTGGGGAGGTGGAACTCCTGCCAAGTGTACAGGTGCATTAAAGAATCTCTGTGTGACAGTGTACAGATAAGGCTGAAAATCATTGGAGTGGTCCTTTAGGCAAGACAGCTTGCATCAGTCAAGCTGTTCGGTGCCAAACTTTGGAGGTTCTGGTTGTAGGCTACGGCGCAGCAGCTCTGAGCTGTGAGTGAGTGTAACTTTGTGAGTCTGATGCAGGGGTGTTGCTGAAAACGAGCGAGCGTGTTCACTCAACCTTTTCTGGGTCAATAACACTAAAAAAGCCACCAGTCTCCCTCCTCTCATCTCAATCAAAGCTATTGCGTTAGTAATTTAAAGCGGGCGTAAAAGGAAAATAACTTGCCTCATTTAAATGCTAATTTGTCTTCAGCTGAAGATTCAGTACAATGGCAACAGGTTGGCAGAATATGGAATATATTGTGTGAGAGCTCATAGATCAGACACAAAGACAGTTTCCCAACCACGTTTCCCCATAAAAATCTTTTATTTCTTCATGCATCTTTTGTGGCCCAGCAGTGCTGCATAAATACATAGGAACCAGTGGTCCACACTACTGCCGTGACTGAAAATCATTATTGATGCTTCGTTTTTCAATCACAACTTCTCTGTCAGTGGTGACAGTGACCCACAGCTTCTGTAGGTTAGAGTCTGTAGGTAGGCTGCAACCTGGCACTCTTTAACCATGATGACCATAGAGCAATGGCTTCTTTGCAATTATACACACAGCATCACATGTAGGTGCAAAACTAATGGAAAACAGCATTCAAGAAAAGAGTAACGCCCCCAAACCACACATTTTTTTAAATGGACAGCGTTTTGATCCCAGTCGGATCCTCGTCAGGTCAATATGCTCGGCTACCACATCCATATATACACCAATAAGCTTGTACATCCAATAGCTACGACCATGTACATGTATGTTAAATATGATGCATCTGTGTGGAGATTTTCAGGTGTAATACATTTGAGTGTTTTTTGTCATGTACAATATTTCGATGATTTGTTTCATTTAGCTTACAAGAGTGTTTTTGGGACATTTTGATATCTTTGATGTATTATTGTCTCTGTACTCCTACTATTTGGGGTAAGTGTACTTTTGATTGAGTTTTCATTGCGTACTGACAGAAATGTTAATGGTTTAGAGATGTGTATCACCCTATGCGGGTTGGATGGTTAACAACTTCTTTGAAACTGATTCCAATAATCAATCCTTCCTTCTTCCTTCCTTCCTTTTATCCTTCCTTCATCTTCATTCCATTTCCATTCCATTCCTTCCTTCCTTCCATTCCTTGATCCACCTAATTTCCTCCTTCCCTCTCTTCCCACACTCTTCTTTTTAATTTCTCCCATCTCTCCCTCTTTGCCCCGCTCTCTCACCGTCTATCTGAATCTTTAACCTCTTTCAATCTGTCTCTCTGCGTCATCCTCCGTCTCTGTCACTATTTCTCTCTCTCTGTCACTCTCTGTCTCTCTCGCTCCATCTTTCTCATTCTCTCTGTCGGTCTGCAGCCACCCTCGCTCTGTCTCTTTGTGATTGAGTGAGTTGAGAAGTTAGTTGGATACCCTTCTACTGTCCTCCAAGGTTAACCTCGCACGCACGCACGCACGCACACACACACACACACACACACACTGACCTCTCTGTGTACATCATTTCATTGGCTCTTATAGGCCTTTCCACTCTTGCTGGTATTTGACATGCTTGGCTTAATGTATGGCGAACATCTTTTATCACACAATTACCTTTTGTGTGTGAGTGTGCAGGTGTGTGTTTGCATGTTTCCATGTGTGTGTGTGTGAGAAAGAGAGAGAGTATGTGTGGCTGGCTCATTTAGATTGTGGACCGTATGAATTTCCATTATGCGAGGTTGACAAGGAAATGGCCCAGTTTTTAATTGGTGGGGATTCGCCTGCGACACAAGGTCATTGGCTAATAATATGTCAATTATCTGTCACACAGCTGAGAGAGCGAGCTGAGTGAGAGAGAGAGAGAGAGATACAGAGAGAAGAAGGGAAGTAGAAAAGGAGAGGAAAGCAGTGGATGGACATAGCCTCATTTGACTTGTCAGCTATCTATCCCAGTAGCGTTCTGAGAGACCAAACACACACACACACACACACACACACGGCAAAGTCACCTCCAGGCACAACAGCAGGAACTCTTCAAAGCACCAGTCAACTCTCTTTCTTTCTTATGCTCTCCTTCTCCCTCTATTTTGTCCACATGCACTCCCAGGTTAAGATGGTTGTTTAATATGCAGAGGAGATGCAGCATGCTGTGAGTTTTAATTTAATGGTTACCTGTTATATAACATATCATGGACTATTATGGTACAATATGATCTTTTCATTAATTAAATTGTTTTTCCTGTGCACATCCCATGTGTTTTTGTCTGCTATTTTTAAAATAAACAATATTGCCGGGGCTGAATTGGCATTACTGCTGCTAATTCTGATAGCGATCAGCACTTGTGATAGGTGGCCAAGCCGGTGCTGTCACATCAAGGCTGGGAACCTACAGTTTCTCCCCCCCCCCCTCTTTCTGTCTGTATGTCTCCTCCTCCTCACCGGTAAATGTCTAGTCCTCTGGCCAGCTGACTCTGCTTGATAGAAAGGTGATGCATCAACTGTCCACAAGAGATGAGAGGAAATGGAGATCTGAAGATTTGGTTACATCCAGGTCTACATCGCCTGGTCTCTCCGTCTCATAAAAAAATGATGACATCAATATTAGCTGGCCAACTGACTTTCTACATTTGATAGAAATATAAAGATGTCTTGCCTTATTTATTAGCTTCAAAGAAGAGTGAAGGCATGTAACAGTAGGTGGCAGCAAAACATCAATGCTGCACATTCACTGTGAGAAATAAAAGAAGAAGAAATAAAACCAGGTCCTGCCAAAAAATCTCTTTCCATCACACTTTGATCTGTGGCGATAACTTTTCCACCAAAAAAAGTTCACTTTTTTTGGCAAACTCAAGTATAGGTATAGGCGCACATTCAAAATGTGCATTAAAAACAAACAGGCAGATGAAAACTCACTGACATTCTCCTTCTTTACCCTCTTTCTTTCTATCTTTTCTTTCTCTTTGTTTTTTGATGCTGCTGGTCTTTCGCTTCGCTGAGGGTTCACTCAGATGTGACTTCAACACTTTCACAGACTGCTGGCCTCCATACTGTGTCTATGTGTGTGTGTGTGTGTGTAAAGCTTCGATTGTTTCTCTCCATCTCTCCCCCTATTCTCCCCTTCATTTCCTCCTCCATCTCCCCTCTTCTCCTCTCTCACCCTCAGCCTGGCTTCTCCTCTGTGTCTTTTTACTCTTTTGCTCCTCACCTTACTTTTTCTCCTTCCTCTTCTTCTTCCCCTTTCCTCGTTCGCCCTCCTCCCCTCTCCGTCCTCTCCCAATCTTTTCATCTCGACATGTGTGTCAATTTGGGTGGAGGGGCTCTCGTTGCCGTGGCGATGCAGAGATGAGTGGATCATGGAGGGAAGGCGCGATGGAGGGCCGAAGGGACAGATGCACCAAGCGAGAGATAGCGGAGAAGAGATGGAGAGACATCTGATGTTCACTCGCTGGGGCAGCCATGAGTGCAGTTACAATCTGTAAACACACACACACACACACACACACACACACACACAAACAGTTGGGAAATAAACACAGGGGAAATCTGTGCCCTCTCAAACAGAGAAAATTAACACAACAGGAAATTGGTTTCAGCTTTCTGTGCAAATGTGACAGTATATCCCTTGATAAATGATATATAAATGATATGTGTAATTTATTTAGCTACAAAAGAAGATGGGGGGATGATGTTTAGGACAGAGAATGAGCGAGAGTGAAAGAAGTAAACAAACTTCAATTCTTAAAAGAATAGTTTGACATTTTGAGAAATGCACTTTTCAGCTTTCTGGCGGTGAGTTAAATGAGAGGATCGATGCCACTCTCATATCTGCCGGTTAAATATGAACCTACAGGTAGCAGATGGTTAGCTTAGCTTAGCATAAAGACTGGAAACAGGGGGAAACAGCTAGCCTGACTCTGTACAAAGGTAAAAAAAAATACACAGAAAGAACTGGAGCTCAACACAAACACACAGGCACACTCCCAAACACGTGGTTGATGCATCCATTGCTAGCTAGCTTACAGCTAATGTCTGTACAACATGTTTAGGGAGAATAAACACAAACAGTCCAGCAGTCAAATTCGCGCAGATGACCCTGTTCTGTCTAAACACATCTTAAGAGATCATCCAGAACGGAAAACCACAACTTGACATTTTTGCACTATGGTTTTTGTATATGGATTTAACAAACAAGACACAAAATGTTAATTGGTGAGCTTTAGAGGTGCTGGTGGGGGTACAGAGCTAGGTTAGCTGTTTCCCCCTGTTTCTAGTCTTTATGCTAAGCTAAGCTAACTGTCTCCTGGCTCTAGCTTCGTATTTAACAGACAGACATGAGAGTGGCATCCAGGCGAATAAGTGTAATCTCCCAAAATGTCAAACTGTTCTTTTAAGTTCCCTTTTTAAACAGCAATTATGTTTCCAGACTATCAGTCACTTTAAAAGTGTCTGTGTCACTTCATTTAAATGGCAGCCATGTCATTTTGGCACCAAAAAAAACAACAAATTAACGGCAATATGGAGTCATCTGGAACACTTGTGGCTTCGCTGTCCTTTGTTTATGGACATGACGATATGGGTGTCACAGTGCAACGACGGCGCTGGTCAGCCACCCGTCTGTCTTTTCAGCCAGCTTGCCATGTGGACACTGCCACTGGCAGCTAGCCTATTAAATGGCCATCCTCTCTTTAAGCCCCCGTGATCAGAGTGTGTCAGTCAACCAGCAGTCTCCCTCCCCAGGCAGCCTCTCAGGCTACTTACACGACTTCAACAGGGATGAGAAGTGACAGACCACCAGGAAAGAGAGGACATAATTGGGGGAACTAGAAGAACGGATGGATTGTTTGTGCTCAGTGAATAGATCAAAATGTTCATTTGTCCTTGTCCAAATCTTTTGGGGCCGTTTTTAAAATAAATAAAATAGAATTTGTTGTTAGGCCGCTGCCCTGATTGTGTCTGGCAATTACTGACAACTTGATAGAATAACAAGATCCAGTTTGAAGGCGTCAGGGACCATTTAACTACGATAGTTGTGTCCTTGAAAGCACCCTGATCAAATAATAAATGTAATGACTCTCATAACTTTAGAGTAAACGGCTGGTTGTCATCTCCTCCACCTCAGTTGCTTCAGTATGCATGGCACCTGTTCAACCTATAACTGTATAATACCCTCTTTTATTTCCATTATGCTGGCGAAATAGAGAACTGGGGATAATTTAACACAGAACACTTCTGTTGTTTTCCCTCCTTGCCAATTAGTTCAGACACAGCAGACCCCCACGGTTGTAAATTTATACAAATAATGACAATACCTCATCTGGCCTCAGTGCTTATGACAAAGTAAGCAAATACTGGGTAATTTCAGCGCAGATGTCGCATTTAAAAGTAAATAAGAAGTAATAAATCAAGAAGCAAATCTCCAGTCTCAAACAAAATCCCCCCTAGAGAAGTAACAATCCATCTAAGCATGAATACAACCTCACGTCAAAGGTTAATAAGAATCATTTTCACAAGCTCAAATGACTAGCTATTGTCTTAGCAGCCAACGTTAATTCCTATAAACACAGAGGAGTCCTGAATATGTCTGTGACCCTTGTGACGTCCCGTAAATGCACAACTACAGCTGTTTATTTGCATCAAAGAAGCACTCTGCAGTTTTCACTCGGATAAATGGCACAGAGACAAGGGCCAGAAAGACAAAGTCATCAAGAGGTGGAGGTGAGTGTGATCAGTATCTCTGCTGGCATCTATTTCCTGCCTGGCTGGCCTGTCTGCCGTGTCACCAGCCATCACTTCAAACCCAGGCTCTTTCCATGCCAATTGGCTCGACTCGCCGTCGCTCTCACACTCCCTGCCACATCCAGAGAGGCAGAGACGGGACATATTAGGCCGGCATCACATCATCACACTCACACGCGCACACACACACACACACACACACACACACACACACACACACACAGATTTCCAATTTACACATGAAAATGGATGAATGCACAGAGATACAGAAACAGACAGACAGGCATGCATATTCACACAAACACACACTGCTCTCAATCTGCAGAGGGATGTGTGTGAGTTGTATATTAAAAGGTTAGTGTCTTGGGGACACTGACCTTTAGAAAAATCCTTTTGTTTACCAACATCTCTGGATGGAGAGCAGCTAAAGATCAAGGTATGACGGAGGAGGGGATAAATAGACTTTGGCATATCACATACGCTGTTAAAGATGTAAACTCTCATTCTGTATTCCTTGTCCTTTTTCAGCCCCTCAAGGTTGAGAGACTTGTGGAAGCATCATAAGCCTAAATCAGCTGGAGCCTGCTCTAATCCTTCTTGAAGCCCGCAGGCTTGCAATGTCCTTCTCATTGGCATCATTAAAAGGATCCCTGTCCTCTCTACTTCCCTTTCACTGCCTGCTGCCTGCTCATCAACCAGGCCAATTACAACCAGTTATCTGGAGTCAACAAGTATCGGAGAGACACATGCACTGTGCCTTCCTCGTCCTTCCAAAGGAAAGTGAGAAATGTTATCTATTCGTAAGGAGCGATGCCACTCATGTAGGAGTCAAACACAGGGGCAGCAACAGGATCGCTCATTGTGTAACTATATACAGTGCATTGAGTATCCATAGAGAGTCATTTCTCAAACCTTTTACATGATAGGCGGGTTTAGAGTTTCAGGCGGCAATCTAATACTGCCCTCGAGGTCCCTTGAGAAAGAAGCCTGACTGACTAGCGTTGCGAGTTAGCGAGGGAGCAAGGGGACTGGTGTGCAAATTGAAAATAATCTTCAGGCCTGGCCGGCAGTGCTGCTGGATTCACATCTATTCATAATTCATCACTCGACAGCAGTGAGGTGGAGAAAGTTCTGCCCATGTAATAAACCAGGAAGAGACATGTTTGA
This sequence comes from Macquaria australasica, assembly GCA_005408345.1. Classification (NCBI taxonomy): domain Eukaryota; kingdom Metazoa; phylum Chordata; class Actinopteri; order Centrarchiformes; family Percichthyidae; genus Macquaria; species Macquaria australasica. Next base: position 7,136 of record SEMN01002346.1, read on the forward strand.
AAGGCACTGATGGAATCGGGCAGATCAGCCTCTGTACTGCTGAAGGTCCCAGGTGGGAACAGCACTTGTTATAAGCAGGGAGACAGATGGAGCAGATAGCTGGGAGTCTGCGTATTTCACATCATATTAGATCCTACAGCTGTCCATCCACAATACTCAAGAGGAGATTAGCCTGACTGAGGCACTGTCGGTCTAACACGAACTGTCAAAAGCCCAATTAGACAGCGTCCAAGCATCGCTAGCAAATACTTCTATAACTGACACACCAGTTTTCCTCCAGTTGGAGCCATTTAAGCTTTTACCTGCATGACCACAAGGGAGTCAGACTGCTCTAGCAAGTGCATTCACCAGACCAAATGTAATACACAGGGATAACTAGTGAAGCTTTAACCTGCAGCTCGAATGATTTTTTTGGGCTATTTGGGGGCAGTGGAAACACGCAGTGAATACAACACTGACATATCATCACTTCTTAAGCTGATATGGTGAACTTGTTAGCAAACAGTTGCCTATTTGCACATCCAGCAGACACACAGCAACATTAGCATTCATTTGGAGTTGCATTTCTGGCCACCTGATTAATGTAAGTCCAATATTCACCCTCCCTTTAGCTCTGTTTTTGGTCTTCACCAACTCCCAAGTAAAATATGTGGCACTTTAGCTGCTAAATGCTCCACTATGTTCACCAGCTAGTTGCTAACCTTGTCGGTCTGTGCTGGGCAGGTAGCATACAGTGAGTTTTTAGGGCTTTTCGCCTGCTGCATCTGGAAATGACGGTGAGAGTGAACCTAAACAGTAAAGTTACGGGCCAACCGAATTAAAAACAATGAACTAAAAGAAGCTAAAAAGCTCCATCAAGTTCAGGGGAACTGCAGAGTCGGGTGATAATTAGCTGCGGGTTTGTCACTATGAGCCACCCCTTTTACATTACATATTAGTCATTTGATCTGTAGTAAAACTATTGATTATAGCCGCTTTCTCACTTTCATCCTTGTAAACCCAGCAGGATAGATTGGGTTTATTTCAGTAATATCCAGGAAAATGTCACTTTGGCTGGCAGCTGCATCTGTGACAAATTCAAAACAATTCAATCATATTTCAAATCAGATTTGAAGCATGAACATAACTAAAGCTGAACATGTAAGTCACTCATGGGACACGGGATGCAGAAGTCCTTTAGCAGGTTGATACTGATAGTGTTGGAGATGACTGATGATGACAGACCAGATGACAGACAGACAGCTTACGGGCCCCACACACACACACACACACACACACACACGCTATGCTCAACTCGACTGAAATAGACAGCATTATGAAAAGTGACTCCTGAAAGTTAAAACAAGTTCACGAAAGAAAACAAAACTTGGACACAAAAAAGTGGACACATTTAAGGGGGAGTCTGCAGAGGCTTTTCACCTTCAAAGCACATGTTCACAAGTGCACAAGTTCACTGAAATGTCTACGCTGAAACACGCACAGCTTGTCTAGTGACAACACATAATGTACACTGTGGAGGTGACTTTGGTTGTCAGGGGTGTTGTCTTGCCCCGCAACAGAGTGGCCACACATACTTATGACACCAGAGTGACCTGCAGGTGAGGAGGAAAGGTGGAAGTGGAGGATGTATAAAGAATCAACTCCAAGGAGGATGAGGCAAGGTGAGATGGGATGTACCAGCACAAATGCCAGTGGGGGTTAAGATTCAAAGGAATCGTTTGACATTTTGGGAAATACATTTATGAATAAAAAACTAAAGCCAGAAGCTGGACAGCTTGGCTTAGCAGAAAGACTGCAAACAAAGGGAAACAGCTAGCCTGACTCTGTCGCCACCTCACTTAAGCTTCCTAATTAACATGTTATATCTCATTTGTTTAATGTATTAAACACATGAAGGGTAAAAATGACATGTTGTGAGTTTTATGGGGGTTTATGTGCTAGACTATTTCTTATTTCCTGGAGTCTAATTGTCACCTCCAGGAAGTTAGTGCGCCCGGCCAAGAAATAGTCCAGCACATAACCCGTCTGTAACAACCCCAATTTGATGTTTTACACTTGAGTTTTTGTACTGTTTCCCTGTTTCCAGTCCTCATGCTAAGCTAAGCTAAGCTTACCGGCTGCTGCCGTTAGCTTCATATTTATCGAACAGACATGAGGGTGGTATCAATCTTCTCACCTAACGCTCCGCAAAAGAAATCCTAAAATGTCGAACTATTCCTTTAAGAACCAAGTCGGATAAGAGAGAGGTTGACACTTTTTTTTTAGGCAGTCTTGAATTGAAAGGACACAATAGAAAAGATTCAGTCAAGAGTGAGAGAGGGTCACTGTGGTTAGAGACATAAATATACAGATACAGTATGTTACCTCCAGAGTACTTGATAGAGCTCACTGCAACATGTGCCTCGTCAGCTCCTTGCGGATTTGCTAATTACATTTTATGTCACTTAGACATGAGGCTGAAGTAGCATAATGTGAATAAGGCATTAAAGCCCTTCATGAGCATACATTTGAAATTTGTAGCTGTCTTTTTCTGTCCCTCTTCGTTGTAACATGACGCTGGCTGGCATTTCTGACCTCTCCTTCCCCCGTCTCTCATTTTCATCTGTCTTCACTGAGTCTGAACTGCACGGGCTGATCATTTTCACTGAAAAGCGAGGAATCATAGCACTGTTATTATTGTGTATCATGTCATTTCATGGGGTAAGTCTCATTAAATCCCTTCTGCATCTGAGAAGGTCTGAAAGGGTCGTCACCATCCATCTCTCAGCTGCTCAAAACTAACATCTGCATTCAAATAAGTGTTCACAATCTCAGTTTCAGTTTCCATCTAATTTGGATCATTTCTATATTGTACATTGTGTATATTATATTACATTGTGGAAGATCATCCGAATATCCTAATTTGAATGGCAAAAAAACAGCAAAAACAAAGAGGTTGTTTTGAATATTTTTTCACCTCTCACTCCTCAGAATTGGCCATTAAGTTTGGAGAGCACAGGTGATCATTAGCTGAAAAGTTTTGTCAGTTTTGCTCCTTCAAAGACAAACTTTTCTCCGCAATTAACACCTGACAACAATGCTTCGAACAAAACCCACACCACCATATGAAGACACGTCTCTCTCTCCCGTCTTTCTTGCAGTACAAACAACATAAATCAAAGTTCTAAAAATAAAATGTAGACTGACAGCCTGTTTTTAGTATATCTAGATTCCTCACAGATTTGTTCTGAATCTTTGTTTCCTAAAATGCAGACGAACATTAAATTCAACTCCTCATTTTTGAATCACACATCTGACACAAAGCTATCTTGCACCAAAATACAATTTCTGATAAAATAGGGCACATCTGTGATCAAAGATCTTGTGATTCTGCATCAAGGTGAAAACAGCAATATCCACAAGTGTCCCTGACCAACAACTATCCCTGTCTGACACACATGCAGTACAGTGGCTG
>SEMN01002347.1:0-10589 GCA_005408345.1 Macquaria australasica
GCAATTACCATAATAAAAGCCTGCCTTAATCTGCCCCCCCCCCCCCCCCCACACCACACACACACACACACACACACACACACACACACACACACACACATCACAGAAGGCATCCATACACAGAAGGGTGACATCATAGGAATATACTGCATACCACACACACACACACACACACAGGCTCAGTATTCCTATTATAGGGTGTGTTTGGTTGGTTTCCCAGGGGAGAGGTTACTCCACAGCCACGCTTACACTCCCACTCTGCCTGCACGTGTGTGTGTGTGTGTGGAAGAGGATGTAGAGAGTGTATGTTATCACCCCCTCCCCCCTCTTCATTTCATTCATCATAACGCACCTTCTGTTTAATTAGGAATCCAGAGAGAGTGCCTGTTTAGTCCTTGGTGTGTTTTTACGGGTCGATGCAGCAGAAAAATGAGCTCTGAAGTGTCTCAGTGTAGAAAATGTGGGTTGAGGTGAACAAGAGGCCAGTGTTAGTGATACCAAAACTCAACCGCACTGTGTCAGCGGCATACAGTATCAAAGGCTACGTTCGCACTGTAGGCAAAAGTGCTCATATGTGTGTAACTCAGATCTGGGGGAGAGCTGCATCTATATTTGAAAAATTCAAACAGGTCTTAAGTTTTCTGTAAAACTCAATCAAACCTTTTTACTTTGCTCACTCGCATCTTTGACCTGTAACATTTTTCTGTGTCGAAACACTGATTTTCTGTACATTTGTCTTCTCTAACCTTTGCTCCACCCCTGATCTCTATTTACCTCCCCCATCTGACACATACACATATGTATACACACCCACACGTGTGAAAGCATCAGCGCGTCATCACAGCAGGACTGTGGCAGATGGCTTCTGCTTCCTGCTTCAGCACGCTGCTATGAACTCTGGGGGATTGAGTCCCCTGGGACCAGAGCTTCAGTGTGTGTAGAGAGAGAGAGAGTTAGACAGAGAGACAGAAAGAGAGACACAGAGAGAGACGGGAGTGTGTATCTTGCTATTGTGTTCCTATGTGCAGTAATGAGCCCGCGGCCCCATGGGAAACAAAGTCTTTATTATTATTAGTCATTAGCGCGTTGACAGCTGGAAGTGTTATTAGCGCGACTCGGCTAGCTGGCTTATCAGCGTCGTCATCAGCAGGTCGTGTCTGCCTCACTGACCAGTTTGGAGGCTGCAGGTCAAACCAGGTGACTCCTCCGATCGTCACACTGATAATAAACTGTGTTCAGCTGAGCCTCGTGTCGTCATCCCGACCAATCAGCTCTCTTCCAGCTCTGCTCTAAAAGTAAAATGTCTGTGAGCTTCTGGTACGTTTGCTGCAGCTTCACTTGGGGTTTGTTAGATTTGACATCAGTAACAGTTACTGTGGATTTTCATAGCTATACGTATGTCTAAAAAATAAAATTGAATTATACTCACTGCTTGTCCAGGAGGCCTGAAACAACGTCTTGAAGTCCAGAGGAATTCAGATTTAAAACTAGATCTATTTCAATAGCATGTATTCAGCGGAAGGTTTTAATATCCGCGTTCATATATGTGTTCTTTAATTTCCACCCTGACAAGAAGAGGACTCTGGAGGAACTAAATACTTTGTCATGAAAAAATCAATCAGTGAGTCGTCACATAAAATCTCAGCCGTCAGTCACATGAACATTGATATCAGGCTTCAAAAACCTGCAGTTTCACTTCCCGCTTGGCTTGGCTGTTTGTGCAGACACGCTCATTGAGCTGCTCAGATGGTATCAGCTGTTAGTGATGGTGTCTCCTAAGGGAGTTGTAGTTTTTAGGACCCATTAAGACTACAGCTGTGCTCATTTTGATTCACCTCTGTCTGTACTTGACAGAAATGTCTCGTCTCATCTTTGATAGTTTTATTGTTTTATATTTTCCTTTATTTCTCTTCAAACAGTTCAAACCTAAAAAAGCAGAAGTGTTATTTTCCTTTTGTATCAGCCTACATTTGTAGATGATTCTCCACTTCACATTAGATGTTTTCGGACCAAACAGTTCTGGGTCCTCCAACTGTTCCTAGAACTCTGAAAAAGTTCCTCCGGTCCGAAAACACCTTTTGTTTGTTTATCCTCATTCATTCATATGAATTGATTGAATTGAATCGTGTATATTCCAGAGACTTTCATAGACGTTTGTTGAACAGTTTGTTTCTCTGTGTTGTTTCCCTTCTTCCTTTCAGACCCTCCAGTCGTCCAACAGTTGAAAAGAACCTTCAAATACTTCAAGGACTACAGACAGGTGAGTGGACGTCAGACATCCTGAACTCCAGGTGACGCGTTCAAACCAGGAGGACAAAATCATTCAGTTTGAAATAATTTAACAAACTTCATGTAAAAATATGATGACATATCAGGACTGTAGCTACTCCTGAGGACACGTCTGCAGGTTTGTTTATTTCCTGGTAGGTTTTTTGAAAGGCGGATACTAAATTTGTTAGATTGTATGCTTTTAAATTTGAGTATTTTAGGCCAAAAAACAGAATAAATACATATTTTCCTCACCATAGTTTATTCCATGGTGGTGGAGGACAGGGGTTTGTGCTTTTTTATTTGTTTGCACATTATTCCTTGTCTTATAAAATGTATATGTACACAGAGACATATAAGCAGACACACTTACAGTCAAGCCCAAAATTATTCATACCTCTGGCAAATTTTGACTTAAAGTTACTTTTATTCAACCAGCAAGTTTTTTCTTGATTGGAAATGACACAGGCGTCTCCCAGAAGATTATAAGACAATGTACAAGAGGCATCATTGTGGAAAAAAATATTTCTCAGCTTTTATTTACATTTGAACAAAAAGTGGCATGTCCAAAATTATTCATACCCTTTGCAAACTGTCACAGTCTATGGGAAAATCCAAAGTTCTATACCATTCCAAATAGTCCAAGCTTTTCTAAAGCATCCTAATTACCCTGATTCATTGGGAACAGCTCTTTTAATCAACTCAACAGGTGAAAAACAGCAGCTCTCTGCAGTTGGTTTGTGGACAGTCATGGCTAAGACAAAGGAGCTCACTGACGACCTGCGGCTGCGCATTGTGGCTGCTCACAAGTCAGGAAAGGGCTATAAGGCCATATCAAAATGTTTTCAAGTTCCAGTGGCTACAGTGCAAAGTATTATTAAAAAATACAAGACGTTCCACACTGTGGAAAATCTCAGATCACTGTGGAAAATCTCAGTGTCACTTTTGACACCTGTGCTGGCCAGGAGGATAGTGAGAGAGGTGAAAAAGAATCCAAGGATCACCGCCAAGGCCATCCTGGTGAATCTGAGCTCTGCTGGTGGCAACGTCTCAAGGCAGACAGTCCAACGGACACTCCACACTGCTGGGTTCCATGGACGCAAACCAGGAGGACGCCTCTTCTCCAAATAAGGCACACAAAAGCCCGCTTGGCCTTTGCAAATGCTCATCTGGACAAAGAAGAAGACTTCTGGTCTTCTGTTTTATGGTCGGATGAAACAAAAATTGAATTGTTTGGCCACAATGATGTATCCTTCATTTGGCGTCAAAAAGGAGAAGCCTTCAACCCTAAGAACACCATCCCCACTGTCAAACATGGTGGTGGGAACCTAATGCTTTGGGGGTGTTTTTCAGCCAATGGACCAGGGAACCTAATCACAGTAAACGGCACCATGAAAAAAGAGCAATACATCAAGATTCTCAACAACAACATCAGGCAGTCTGCAGAGAAACTTGGCCTTGGGCACCAGTGGACATTTCAGCACGACAACGACCCAAAACACACAGCAAAAGTGGTGAAGAAATGGTTAGCGGACAAAAACATTAACGTTTTGCAGTGGCCCAGCCAGAGTCCTGACTTGAATCCAATTGAGAATCTGTGGAGGGAGCTAAAGATCAGGGTGATGGCAAAGAGACCCTCCAACCTGAAAGAGTTGGAGCTCATCGCTAAAGATGAATGGGCAAAAATACCAGTGGAGACATGCAAAAAGCTGGTCATCAATTATAGGAAGCGTTTGGTTGCTGTAATAGCCAATAAAGGCTTTTCTATTGATTATTGAGAAAGGTATGAATAATTTTGGACATGCCACTTTTTGTTCAAATGTAAATAAAAGCTGAGAAATATTTTTTTCCACAATGATCCCTCTTGTACATCGTCTTATAATATTCTGGGAGACGCCTGTGTCATTTCCAATCAAGAAAAACTTGCTGGTTGAATAAAAGTAACTTTAAGTCAAAATTTGCCAGAGGTATGAATAATTTTGGGCTTGACTGTATATCTATGTATTCTCATATATACCTGAATTACAAATAAACAAAAGCCTGTGCAGGAGGAGGTATGAAGCTAAACGCTTATATAAAGACCTCTCTTAAAGATTCAAGCCAAGATAAATCACATTAATTATGAATAATGAAGGATGGAAAGGCTTTTACACCAGCAGCTGTTTTTAAATCTCTTTAAAATGATCTGAAGAGGTTCTTTGGATACACGACCTCAGTATTTGTTGAAAGGTTTAAATATTATCATTATCAATATTCCATCTATGAGTGGGTTTGCTGTTTAAATCTGACGTTTATAACTGCGTTATACCTGCAGTCAACCAGTCAGAGAGTTCTTTAGTTTTCTGCTTCTTTTTTTCACTAGCACTCTTTTGTTTCACCAAAAACTAATCCAAGATGGGAAAAGGGTGGTTCCTAAATAAGCGGAACATCTCGGTGTGATTTGAGATTTCTGCAGGATTCAGATTACAGTTTGGGTTTTCCCTCCATGAATGTACCAACAATAGCTTCAGTGTCTGTAGTGTAGGCTCATCTGTATATGGGCATATCCCATCTTCCTGTTTGGGTTTTTCAGAGGTAATATGAGCTGATTCTGGCTCCTGTAAACACAGAATCATATCTCCTGTCTCTCAGATGGAATATTCAGATATAAAAGGTGTGAGTAGATTTTTTTGATGCCAGAACTTTGAATTTCTCTCAGACTTGCCGACTCCGTCGTCTGACTCAGGAAGGTGTTGATGGTTAATGTGCCGGCACAGTGTGATCTGTTGTCTCTGTGTGTCTGCGTGTTGGTCCCCTGTTGATGATGTCACGGTCAGATGATCATCGAGCCGACGAGCCCGAAGCTGCTGCCCGACCCCCTGAAGGAGCCGTACTACCAGCCTCCCTACACTCTGGTGCTGGAGCTCACCGACGTCCTGCTGCACCCGGAGTGGTCGGTACGTCTCCTCACGCTCTCCTCCAGGAGTTCTCCCGACGCTTTAATATGTAAAATCATCTGATTCAGGTTTTCCACATTATTCTCCCTCGTTGAAAAAAAACTCCAGAATATATGAATTATATGTATATGCAAAAGTCGTGCACACAAGATGCACACGGGACTGTGATTGACTCCAAACTAGCTGTCATAAGTCCTGCAGGTACGTCCTGGTGTTATACTGAGATTTAAGGTGATCACAGGTTCAGCACAGTGAGGGAACAAGAAGAAAAATGGAGAAGTTGTCAAAATATAAAAGAAATCATAAAGTAAGTTTAAAATGAGTTCATTTCTTTAATTCCACTTCAAAAGTAAGCCGATTCCGTTAGCTCAGTGTTGTCATGATGAATGTGTCGGGAAAACTGATATGATGTCAAATAAAAATCACCACAATAAGAAATATGGAGATATATTCACAACTGATCTGCCAGCCATTGGGAATCGCTGCTCTACTCCTGCTCTAATGTTCATCTACCACCACCTTCACTCCTCTGCTCCTCCTCAACGCTGGAATAGAAGCAGTTTATATGTTGTGTATGACAATGACTACGTCTACATGCACACTAACTTTCTGCTATTATTCCGAATGTAGCATGTTCAGATTAAGACGTGGGATCTACGGATATTCTTCAGGTTTTAGCAGCGTTCTTTGGACATGTATACAGCTCGTTCACGGCCTCTTCCTGTTTCCGGTCAGCTCTGTGCTGGAAACAAACCAACCAGCCAACAGTTAGCAGGGCTGAGGTAGAGATGCAGGCACAGAAGAAAAGACGAGGAGAAACACAGCTACTGTTAAACACGATGAAAGACCTGGAGATCAACAGGTTTCTGGATATGAGCAAATATCACAACGCCGACCTTTTCAAGAAGGAACGAATGAAAGAGGGAGGCTGAGTTCACACGGTCCAACAAGCTGCATGGAAACAGGAATATTGGAGGAAGATTCATCTTCATCAGCCTGTAAACAGCTTAGTAGGAATATTGTCTTTTTCGAAATAAGGGCAATAATTTCAATTCAGTTTTATTTTTATAGCGATATATCATAAAGTTATCTCAGGGCACTTTTTCCGGAATATTGTGTGAGACGAGAGATGAGACGCAATGAAGTGTACAAATACGGATGACGGAGCCCATTCTCAGACGGTTTATAGGGTCGCATTTAGTTGTTCTCATGAAAAGTGACAGAAGTGTGAAGAAAAAGAGAGTTTGTCTGATTGTTCGTTTTGAAAAGTGACAGATTTCTGACATTAGGAAAGTGTTGGGGGAGGGAATCCTCTGATACTTCTCTACTCTTTTAGAGTCCTTCCCCATCCAAGACATACAGAGATAATCTGTTAGACTTCATACACACACACACACACACATATATATATATATATATATATGTGTGTGTGTGTGTTTAGTAAATTTTATATATATATATATATATATAAAATTTACTAAACAAACAGAAGCAGAAGAAGAGAAAAGAGGAAACAGTTGAGATGTGAAGGAGGGACGTGGAGTGGAGGTGAGTTTGGGGGTAAATGGTTTTATGGGACAGGTGGAGGATGTGGAGTGTGTGGCGGAGGTGTGTCCCACCACCTGTCGACTCCTGATCTTGTTGTCTGCTGAGAGGCTTCCGCTTTTACACACACGCACTCTGTCCACCTACCTGACAGGTGTGCAGCAGCTGTAACACGACACCTGCCGCTTGGTAAAACAGACCAAAACACACACAAAAGTACCTTCACCTGCCCCACCACTTGAACCTTCCTTCCTTCCTCTGTGTGTGTGTGTGTTTTTGTTTTAACTCGAGCAGCAGCAAACAGGAGCTGTCCTGAGTGGAAAAGGTCACGACCTCTGAGTGTCTGACCGTAACTAAATGGCTGTCCTGCTGCTACAGTTACACGCGTGTACACACACACACACACACACACACACACACACACACACACACACACACACACACACACACACAGACAGACAGTCCTGTTACATCAGGCTGTGGATGCAGTGTTAGTGTCGTACATGATAGTCAATTCGCCTTCTATCATTAAAATGTTGTCGCTTCTATCTGCAATTAACATGATACATTTTCAGTGTTTCTTTCAAAGTTACATTTTCATCACTTTGTTATGGACCAAAAGGTATTTTCTGGCTGGGACTCACACCTGTAATATACACTACATGGCCAAAAGTATGTGGACACACTAAAATAAACTATAATCTTAATTTATCAAGGCCTCTTTTAAAACCAGAAAGGTTATAAAGTGTTTCACACAAGGCAGCAATTAAAATCTTAAACTATATAAAATCAAATGGAGAACTTTGTAGGAAACCAAGAGACATTAACTGGACCAGAATAAATCAGGTAAAACAAACTCCAGTAATAAAAGAAATAAAGAGAGAATTCAAGTAAAATCACGCTAAGCTCTCGGATAAACACTCTGTCTGTCCTCTGGTTTTAAGCTGGGACTTTTGAGCCGGACTAGACGAGGGTCTAAGAACAGAGGGTGTCGTATTTGTGTAATATATAAATGAAATTGACTTAAATTGACCCCGGAACAGTTTTAAACAGACGAAAGACTGTAACGCCATCCAGCAAGGCGCTGCGTTGCCCAATCACATGCATGCAAATCGCCGTATTTCTACTGTTCACCTCACAGTAGTTGTGGTGAAAGATAAAATAATTGACAAATTTCCAGAATTGTAAAATCTTGTCTCAGAGCTTCACTCGTCAAACCTTTGGCCTTTTCTGTGTAAAATGACACTTATCTTTTCCCCTGAAGGGTTTTAAGATATTATTTTTACAAAATGTTCTTTTTTTTTCTCACCTAAACTCTAACCTGCCGCAACTATAATTAGCTGGAAACCCTATGGTTTAATATAACTCATAATTACTAAGATTCTCCATCTTTAGCCCCCATTTGCTTTGCATCACCAGCAGTATGTTTTATGATAAATAATAATAATCACAATATTCTGGTTTAGTTTGTATGGGATTTAAGTTGAGTGTCAGTCACTAAACGCAGCTCCTTAACTGTAAACTGGTGTTACGAGGTTTGAGAAGCTGCTGTTGTTTCTCTGTCTGGGTTTTTATGTTTCCGTGTGTTTCCAGTTGTCGACAGGTTGGCGGTTTAAGAAACGTCCGGGCATCGACTACCTGTTCCAGCAGCTCGCACCGCTCTACGAGATCGTCATCTTCACTGCAGAGACTGGCATGGTGAGACACACACACACACACTGGCCTGTAGATAACTCAGTTGTGTTTAACACTAAATAAGCCCTCAGAGGTTTCTCTGTCATGCTGATGTGAGTGGACTGCTGTTCGATCAGATCTGTCAGGAGCAGAAAGCTGCCTGAGGGGAAACACAGTTTAAGAGTCGCGTTAATAACTCGTTAACAATCTGATGAGCAGTCTGCGTTCCAATGAGGCTGCACCAGACTTCATTTAGTTTTTAGCTGCATTTAAAGGTAAAACTGAGATTTGTCCCCTTTTCATCATCACATGTTTCAACTGCAGCCCCACAGGTTGGTTGTAAGACCAATGCTGTGTCCCAAATCACGTACTTGTGTACTCACACTTAGTATTTTGAGTGCATAAGCGCGTTCACACTGGTAAGTATGGCAAAATGCAGTGTACTATGAGTACCCGGATGAAGTACTCATAATGGTCAGAAAGTTGAGTGTGGAACGCTGCACACTTCTCACCCTCAACGGTCGCCATCTTGGCCACGTAGCTGAAGGGGAGGACCACCAACATATGAAAACGGCGGCCGCGGTTGCGATTGTTACGGCTAAAAGTAAAAGCACATTCATTTTTAATATAACTGAATTGAAGTCAAGTGAGCAAACGTGCTGGCAGATATTTCGGCGTGCGGCAATCGTGGTAAAATGTTGGTGATAAAGCTCCGCCCAGCTGCAATCTGTCATTAAAAAGAAGAAGACAGAGTCAAAGGTTGCGATCGTCATTTCCGGTAAACGCACAACAGCAGTATTAGATTTGGGACGACACTACCCTGTCAAAATTAACGCACTACACGAGTCAGTACATAGTGTACACAGTGTACTGCATGTAAGTGTATTGACGGGAGTACGCGATTTGAGACGCAGCACAAGACATGACCGAAGCCGTGTCTTGCACTAAACTGTTATCTAATTTATCAAAAGTACTTTATTATTACCAATTTCCTGAGAAATGAAACCAGTTGTGTTTTTTTTTTTTTACATTACCAAGGTCGACATTTTGGCATTTGACATTTTTATCTCTTGCAGATCGTTGGATACCCCTCGTATGTGTTCATTCAGTATGAAGCTGCAGCCAGTTAGCTTAGCTTAGCACAAAGACTGAAAACAGGGGCAAGCGGCTAGCATTGCTCTGTTCAAAGGCAACAAAATTCACCCACCAACACCTCTGAAGCTCGCTGATTAACATGTTAAATCTCGTTTGTTTAAGTTGCGCAAAAAGCGAAGCGTCACAAGGACACGTTGTGGTTTTAGGTGGAGTTACGTGCCAGACTGTTTGTAATAAACAGCAGTTCATTGTTGCTGTTTATGTGTGCTCAGTCCTCAGCCGGGTTCAGCTCTGGCCTTTGAGATGCTAACAGAGTCATCAGTCTGTTTGTGTGTGAAGTGTGTCTACTTGTTTACAGTCGACTGAAGGCCACAGACAGACAGACAGACCGACCTTCTCCTGCAGTCCAAACTTCAGTTACTTATGTTTTTAGTTACTTGTTAGTTATTATTATTAGGGCTGCAGCTAACAATATTTTCATTATCGATTTAAAGTTCTTAATATACTGGAAAATGCTCACCACAATTTCCCACAACCCAGTGTGACATCTTCAACAGTCCAAAACCTAAAAATATTTAGTTTATTATGATACAGTACCAGAAAAAAACAGCCAATTCTCACATTGGAGAAGCTGGAACCAGAAAATAGTTTGAGTTTTTGCTTGAAAAATGACTCCATAATTTGTATTGAACTCAAAACTAAAAAAAACTTTGGTTAATGATTACAGGTCAGTTGGTTCAATTGAATTCATAATAACAATTGAACTGTGTGTCGTGGCTGACCATGATGATTATTTTGTCTTTCAGACGGCGTATCCTCTGATTGACAGCATCGATCCTCAGGGTTTCGTCATGTATCGTCTCTTCAGAGATGCTACACGCTACATGGAGGGGCATCATGTCAAGGTACTGTGTGTGTGTGTGTGTACTAAAACGTCTCTAAAAAACTAAATCTTTTCTGAGTAAACAGCCGTGTGTTTTTTAGTTGCTGATGTCGTTTCCAAAGTTGATCTTTTATAAAGAAACTTGATAAAACACCTGTACACAGCAACACTACCAGGCTGCATTACCC
>SEMN01000235.1:600000-796041 GCA_005408345.1 Macquaria australasica
GACAATGGGAGGGGAAGAAAATAACATCAAAGTTAGCCGCGCATTTGAATCGGGATAATCCCAAAACAGTTGTTCTGAATGCATGCTGCACCGGATCAGATGTCCCTTTTTTTTCCCCTCACCAGCCCCGTTCTGCCGTTTCTAGCCCGAATTTAGCTCCCTCTGTGGCTCTACTGTACTTCTGACTTCTTAAGTGTGGGTGTTAACTGCGGGGACCTTTGTATCTCGTAAACCCCTTTTTTTAGAACAACGGTAGTACAGTTAAGTATGCTCATTATCTAGGTTTTTTTTTTTTTTTGTATAAGTGACATTTAGGTGGAGAAGTATTTTTGTCCGGTGTGTGTGTGTGTGTGTGTGTGTGTGTGTGTGTGTGTGTGTGGGAGCGTATCGTGTGTGTACATATAGGCATGAGCGCTTGAGTGTGTGCCTGCTTGGCGTGTGTTGTCACAGACGGGGACACTGGCTTTGCATTGCTGGCCCTACTCAGTTTGAATAGCAAATAGACTAAATATCAAAGTGTATGTTGCAAATGTGACGTGCACAGGCTGTTTCGTGCGATTCTCTTGTCCAGATTAATGAGCAGACACACTAGTGGGGCACCTAGTAGCCTTGCTGTCTTGGCTTTCTGATGTGAAGCTCAATTAGAGATTTGTTTCATGTTAACATTGAAATAAATTACTCTTTTTAATGTGAAAGGGCTTCTTGTGCTGTTGAACCCAACTCTGCAGGTTTTAGCCACTTTTAGCTCATTGTTTTGGTTTTGTGGCTCATTCATAGACTTGCGAGATTCAGCAGTATGCTAGTGGTCTAAACATAAACACGTCTATCCATCAGGAACAGGAAGTCGCAGTGTCACATTGGATAGTAAATAAAGAGAAGCTGAGGTTTCGTAAATTCCCCTTCCAATGTTGCACCTTACTTCCTGCCTTTGTTTCCCATGAATGATCCCTCATATGGAGTTGTGGCCAGTTATATTTAGGTTACCAATTTTCCCATAACAGTGGGCAAGGCAGGAGTGGGCAGTTTTAATGCATTGGAACCAGGCTGGTGTCAAAGGACTGTGGAAGGTGAAAGCAAGATGAAAGCGCTGTATTTGCTTTCATCTGTCCAGTCTATTCATATTAGGTTAGGGGAATGGGAACCAATATAGAGGAAGCCAGTGTAGCACATTGGTACATAGCCAACGTTTGGGTTAGAGGATTATTCACTTCCTCGTGTCATCTGTTTCCCTACATGTGGTATCTTGGTAAAGTGTCTCCATTTGTGGATGGGTTTTGTCTTTGATGAGACACAGGGGTTTGAGGTGAATGTGAAGTTTAATAGTGAGGTTATTGGGACAACTTGAGTACACGATGTGTGTTTGTGTGGCCATGTGCACAGGCAGTATTTTTGTCTGTGTGCACGAGAGTGTGTCTGTATGAGTGTGCGCCTGAAATGTGCAGCTGCCAAATCTGACAGAACTCAAGCCCACATTAGCCTGCCAAGAGAAAGGTACAAAGACACACACACACACACACACACACAGGCCTTGTCTCTTCTCTGTCTCGCACACACTATCTTTCCAACTCTGTATCTTCGAACTCTTTCTGTCTCAAACTCTCTGTCTGTCTCCACACACACATACACGGGCACACATGCTCACCTCACCCTGCCAAAAGGGAGAGGTGGCTGGTGAATAAACAATGGCACTCCGCCCATAGTGTCACCCGCCTGGGCTTTGATCAGCACCGCTGTTCCTGCTCCCCACAGCAGTGCTTCCTGTCTTTCTGCCTGCCGAATGCTGCCATGCGCGTACACACACATGCATGCACACACACACCCCTATAAATTAATGTTCATGTCTCATTCTTATACATGGGCCTACATATACTAACTCTCTCCCATTTTCTCCTCACTAAGTCTTTATCTACCTCTTTCCGTCCCTCAAACTCACACACAAACATAGCTTTGAGTTAGTGTCCTTGTCTCTACATCTTTCAGTAGTGTTGCATTTTCTAACATACACCCACGTATGCTCAGTGTTTTCACACGCACACACACACACACACACACACACACACACACACAGGGGTACGCACCTTTGATCCAGGCCCATCCAGCAGGAACTTCTAGTTCTAGTCAAAGAAAAGGTCCTGTTGTAGTGTCCTCGGGGTGATGTGACAGCAGACACATTACATAATGCAACAGTGACCATTGTGAGGGTGAGGTTGAATATATGAGGTGCACTGGTCTTTGTACACTAGACAGTGTGGGGTGTACATTTCTTTGTCAAATTTAGATGGAGTCCATGTGATGTAGGTGTTCTGCTTTTATGTATGCAGACCACTAACGAGGGACAGGGCTTCTGTGCGCATACACACAGCCACACAAACATGCACACATTCGAGGGGGCTAGTTGTAGCAGCTGCAGTTTGTCTGTAGTTCTTTAGTTATATATGCATTAGTTTCTGAGGGGGTTGAAAGGATGACTTTGCCTGTGGGAAGGAATGGCAGCAGTGGATCAAGAACAGGTGTGCAGGATACCCTCTGTTGCAGAGGCAAAGAGTTGCTTCAGTGGTTGTGTGTATACGTGTGTGCGTTTGTCTTCTCTGTTCGTGTGTCTGTCCACGTCCTTCAGCACATGTCCATGTTCTTCGTGTCAACCTTGAACTGCACATTTGTTTACTGAAGTTTGTTAAGCCATCTGTGTTTCTGTCACTTTCTTCTTTTTCTGTGCGTGTGGGAGTGAATACTGCTTTCACAATTTTCATTTTTATTTAAAGGTGTATTAGGAATTGATTCCAATATTAACATTAAATCAAATGACTCCCTGTAATATAGAAGGGTATTACTGCTAGTCTCGCTGAGAATCAACATCTCAGTCTGTAGTGCAAACTGTTTTATGCCTTTAGACAAATCTTTGGTTTACCTGTCCAATAAACCAAAACAGCACCTCTGCGTGTTATGGGTTACTGCTCCCAGCTCACATGTACTGGTTGTACTGCACACTAACTATCCAGTGTTAAAATGCAGAGAGACAAAGCAAAAATACTTACCGGTGAAATCATCAAACATTAGCAAGGCAAAAAGATTTACAGACAGTATTTAAC
Source organism: Macquaria australasica (assembly GCA_005408345.1). Classification (NCBI taxonomy): domain Eukaryota; kingdom Metazoa; phylum Chordata; class Actinopteri; order Centrarchiformes; family Percichthyidae; genus Macquaria; species Macquaria australasica. The sequence goes on from SEMN01000235.1 coordinate 603,090, forward strand.
TCAGGCGTTAGCTGAGTAAACGGGTTAAATGTGACTGAATACTGGACTTTTAAGAGGTGATAGGAAAGAGGATTCCAGTGGCATGCCCATGTTGCTCTGTTTTTTCTGAATTTGTAAGTTGACAATTATTTACCAACTTATTAGCATAAGAAGTTGATAAGTTCATAATGTATAAGGGCTTGTTGTTCTGAGTTAGTTGTGGAGTTTTAAGTTTGAAGGACCAAAGTGCCTTAAACGCACTGAACAATCAGCCAACAGATTTTTGCCATCATGTGCTCTCTCTAGCGTGACTGCTAATGTTTTCAGTCGAGTGTAATTTACAAAGCCAGTGTGTTTGTTCAGTTATAGATAAAATGATAACTATTTTGTAGAACCCTGGGTACAGTCCTGCCCCTTGTGCAGCTATTGTTCTCTTAAGTCTTAAAAGGAGTGAGGATACAGTAGTGCTGTCAGTAAGGCGGCACTCCGACTTCTAGTTCAGGCCTGTTTTGTCCTTTATATTAGCGTTGGTGTCAGCTAGAAATGTCTCATCTTGGATCTGTACATGTATGTGTGAAGGCTCTGTCTTTCATTCTCTGACTCTCTTTATGTATCTGTGTAAGCACACATCTGCCTTCATGTCCATGTATATGTTTGTGTGTGTGCGTGCGACTCTACATGTGTGCCTGGTGTTGGCTGATTGATGACTTTTCCAGCTGTCGGCAGATTCCCGGCAGTGTTTGATCCACATATCAGAGGAGGTGGAAGTAAGAGAGAGATAACATTCCAGGATGCAACTAGGGAACGTGGGAAGTAGAACAGCTCATAGAGACCGTACTCCATTCAGGGACAACAAACGGAAATTACTCATTAAACCACAAGCCTAATGCTAAGTACAAAGAAACCATGACGGCCTAATGTCTTGTGCTTTCCTGTTTGAAGAATCCCATGTACAGATGAATCCGGGCTGTAGGCAAGCCGCCATTACTGTGTTGGCACCTCACTTGTAAACCCGTGTACACTGTAATGTATGCATCCAGTAGAACTGGTTTTACTTTAAAAATGTAGTCATCAAATGCCATTAAAATAAAGGTTATAATATTACAGTCGTAGTTAAAGCTGTGTGTTCACCAGGGGGCAGAAATACTCAAACACTTTTTCACAGAAAGAGACTCAACAGTCTATGTAAGGGCGGCTAGAAAACCAAAATAATGAGCTAAAACAGCTCAAATGTGCATAGAGCTGCAGAGTTGACTTCAGCACTACAAGTGACTCTCGCATTCACTGGTTTTAATACCTTAGCCACTTTTTTTTTTTAATGTATGTACACTTTAATGCAGTCTGCAGTTGACAGGTTAGAAGACTGACTTCAGCTAATTTAGTAAAATCCTGTCATCTAGAAACATTGTTGCCTGCTAATATTTGTAGCAACGTGTGTGGCATCAGTGACCAAACATTCAGTTTTGTTTTTAAGACATTGTGAGAGTTTTTAAGCTGCAATTTGTATTTGCAAGTTTTGCTAAAACTCCACTAAATGATATACTATTTGATAAACAGAATATATGTATGTAAGCCCATAAACACACAAGTATACACACAGGGCATATGGCGCATATTTTAGAGTTGTTTCCTATTCTCTTTCTACTGTAGCTCACAGCAGCTGAAAGAGACAGAGACGACAAAGATAGAGAACAGTGTGTTCCCCCTGTGGGCATAGCTCGGTTGCAACATGTCTTCATTACCGAGGCAATTGTCTTACTATTTTCATCAGTACTAGGAAAGGCTCCTCCATAACTGTGCCGACATGTGTGCATATTGCAATAGACGAGATAACTGTTCTCTTTGCTGTTCAGGAGAGTTTGCTACTGCCGCCATCACAGTCTCTTCCCACCTCAGTTCGAAATCAACTCTGGGAAAAGTGCTGAAAAGCATCAAAGTACTGAAAGCAAGGCAATTCATACCAATATCAGTGATATCTTTCAGAGGGGCTGTCCTGGTCGACTTGCTAAACCACATCTTTTTATTCCTACACACAGACAGACAGACAGCAAAGCAAAAGCAAAAGTTTCACTTCTCTAACACCTCAGGAGGGAGACCTCCCTCCTCCTCCTCCTCCTCCTCCTCCTCCAGCTTCTCTCTTACATTCGCTTCTTTACCTTTCCCACAATCCTTTGATAAAAGTGCAGATAAAAGAGTCTGTGCTCATCTCTCTGGCCATCCACCTCTCCTTGAGGTTAGCACCTCCTTTATTATTTACTATTAGATCAGTAGACATACATACACACACTGCTATGTTCTACTAAAGCTGGTGTGTGTGTGGGCGCAATCCACATACTGTGTCTTTGCTCATGTACGTCTGTGTGCTTCATGCCCCTTGTGTATGTATCTGTTCTTACCCTTTTGCTTGTGTGTGTGTGTGTGTCCTTGGCTGGAGGCGGTGCAGTGTGAGGTTTTTGCTGCTGTCTGAAGTCGTCCAGCCTCAGTGTCATTAGAGGATCTCTTTAATCCAGACTTTGGGAGAAACTTCTGACAGCACGCTGCAAATAGAAGGCCCCGCCGCACATGAAGAGCAGCTCGGCTCCTAACAAAACACCAAGTTTAAAGAGGCCCCTGGCCTTTTTTCCTCCTCCCACTATTCCCTCCCTTCTTTCTTCTTTGCTTTTTTTCCTGCCCTCTGTTGCTTTTACTTCACCCTTGGGAAACATGCTTGCCTTATCTGCACAGGAGGACCACCCAAGAAAGATGACTCAGGCATCCGTGTGCGCCCGTGTGTGTGTATGTTTGTGTGCATACAACACTGGAATTACACACTCATTTGACTGAGTGTAGCACTCACATTTTTAGAACTTTTGCTGTTAATATTAATGCATGCCTACACCTGCATGGATCGCTCTGAGCGGTGTGTTTGTTGGTGCTTGTGTGCGCGTGTGCCTCGCTAATCCTTTGAGCCAAAGTTTGGAATGAAAGGCAGAGGCACATTGCTGATGGAGAGGTGAGAGAGGCCTTCAAGCTCCCGACTGAGAGACTGTGCAGCAGAGGTACACCGCTGCCCCGTCTCTTCGCTCCAGCCACGTGTTTCTCTCTTCTTCATGTCCCTCCCCTCTTCCTCAGTATCTTCTCTCATTCTCACCTGTCTGAACTTTTCTCTTCTTTTCTTTCTTTCTTCCTGATATCGTCACATTTCTGTCTTATCTTCCCAGGCTTTTTGCTTTGCATTTTGTTTACTTTTCACCTTTCTCTTTCATTCTCCTCCTCTCCCTCCTTTCACACCCCCTCCCTCCACCTCGACCAAAGGAAATCTGATTTCCCCCTCTTCCTGGCCTGTTCACAATGATCCCAGTCTGCATGGCTGATAAAGACCATATCGCCCTGAGCATCTGGAGACATTTAAGCAGGATCCTCTACACACAGTCATTCACACACTTTGACACACTAAATACTATAGAAACAACCAGCGTCTTATGTGTACGTTGAGTCTTTATTCAGTGCATTACATGCGTGAGTATATAAAGAACAGATTTTAGACCGACAGGAAGTTAGACTGAGAAAATGTGGGATCAATGACAAAGCTGCAGCACCTCTTCAGACTTTAATGTGTGTCCTCTTTCATATTTACCCATAAACAACTGTTATTATTAGCCATGTACATTTTGCCAATTCATTTTCATTTGAGATTTTTGCCCCCCGGTCTAGCACTGAATTAAAGTCAAAGTCAGACACTTGTATTCGAACTGCATCAGGGGGACTGTGCAGGTGTTCACAGGTGTCTACCTTGTCCACTTAATTGTTTTGTTTTATTGTTTTAGCCTTTTTCTTGAATTAATATCTTTGGCTATCAGAGTTAGTGTGATATCTGTTGCTCTATGCCTAAACACAGCCCTCAATGCTGTATAATACAACCATCATGCCTGACAGTGAAAATGACTAAATATTTCCGAGGCCCTTTCTGACTCACAAAGGGCTTTTATTCATCTGCAGAATCATCCCATATGATTCTATTAATGAAGTGACAACTGTTGAACTTCTACCCTCAGAGTTGTTTTGAGCACATCAGATAAAGAACCCACATGAAAGAGACGAACACGTCACCAGTGAGGCCCACTAGTCAGCCTTACTTCCCAGAAAACCTGGTCCAGAAATGCTGTGTCACAGTGCGGGGAATCAGAAGTGGGTTTAGAAGGGGCGTGGGCTCCTCAGAGTCTCTCTACTGCTGCCTAAAAAGATAGATGTAGGTGAGGTTAGGGTCATTGTGGGGAAGTGTTGGAGGAAGGAAGGGTAAGAATCGCAACTCTGTATGTACATGCAAGTACCTAATAAATAATCCAATGACATACAACAAGAAATACACTTATACATACAGTAGTTTAATTCTCATGTGTGCTAAAATAAACTGCTCAAGTTTACTCATTTTGCCCAAAATCTGAAATTGGTCTTGGAAGACTTTACAATCTGTGCAACACAATCTGTGACACTTGCTATCCTTGGACTTTTGATAAGGATAAACTCCAAAAGAAAAAGGTAGAAATGTCACACATGCCTTGGTCACTACAATCAGAAAACGTGTGAAAAATGTTGTCAACTCCACTAAAAATGCTTTTCCAGAGTCGTTAAGCCTTTGATTCGCCAATAAACAAAATGAAATGATGAAATTGAAGGCAAGGGTTTGCACTGGATGGAGACGTGGGCTGTGATGGGATCATGACAGGCTAAGAAATACCCTGATTAATAGGATCAACACGCTGGAGACCAGCTGCCTTTCATGCTGCAGAGCTAAAACTGACCTCAACATGCTCCAGAATCGTAATAGTCCAGTAATACGTGTTGATCTACAAATCCACCTGCCAGAGGCCTAAATTAGCCACTGTACATTATAAAGTTGATTTACCTGCATCAATGCAGTTCAGGTATGGGTTCACACTGTGGTGCAGTCTTGATGTTTTAGATTATTAAAAGAAAATGATTACATGTCAAAAAAATAACTTTCAGCTACTGTGAGATTATCTGTATCTAACAATCTAACTGACATCAAAGGTTTCGACTGTTGTTTTGTGTTACACCTTCCTTCCTTCCTTCTTTTATTTTTAGTCAGATTTTCTCATAGAGTTGCTACCCAGAATTTCAACCTGGCCCTGAAGCCTAACAGTATGTGTGATTTATGTCAGTGTAGTGGGTCGTAGATCAGGCCGGTCATGCCTATCACCTGGACTGTGTTTCCCTCAGCTCTGAGAATCAACGAGGCAACACCTGGCCTGCTCACTTAACTCCACTGGGGAGAGACGCTGAGGATATTGATGCTATCCAGTGCCCCATACACTTGTTGGAGGCTGGTGTGTGTGTGTGTGTGTGTGTGTGTGTGTGTGTGTGTGTGTGTGTGTGTGTGTGTGTGTGTGTGTGTGTGTGTGTGTGTGTGTGTGTGTGTGTGTGTGTGTGTGTGTGTGTGTGTGTGTGTGTGTGTGTGTGTGTGTGTGTGTGTGTGTCTGTGCTTTTATGTCAAGGTGCGTGTGCGTGCACAAATCACTCTCTGCTTTTCAAGCAGACTAATCAAAGACGAAGTGTCCACATATGCACTCAAAACATCTGGTTCTGTGTCGCATGCAGGAACTGCGCCTTTCTTTCCACTGCTATCACTTACAGGCAGAGAGGGAAAAAATGTCCTACACACACATGTCCACACACACACACACATTCAGTGAATTTTCTTTGTTTCTTTCTTGCCTAAATCTTACAAAGCAAAATAGATTAAATTCTTTATTGGCGCCCTATGGGGAAATTTGATCAACTCAGGTATTGGAGTACATGTGAGAAGGGATCTTATCCACTAAATGATACAGTATATCTCTCTTATTACCTCCAAAGAAATAATTATCCTTGAAGGAATGCAACTTTACAAAAGCCTAGAAAGTTTGCTAATTCTCTGAGTGAGCAAGTCTCTCTTTCTGTTTCTGCCCTTGTCTAGAAGTGAGTTTGGGCTTAATGAGGCCAGCTTGCCAGTAATTACTGTCATGACTTTATTATTAGCCTTTTAACACGGAAAGACTAATCACAGGCTGCATCTCTCCTCACTGTCCCTCTGTCCTCCCTTCTGTCTACCTTTCTGTGTCTTGAATATTCTCTCTTTGGCTCTGTCCCTCTTGATTGCTCTTGTTTTCTCAGTTGCCCTCCTCTCATTCAAATTCAGCACGTTGTCTCTCGCCTGCTCAAATGTAACTAGATTAATGTATATCACTGTGCGTCAGTTTCACATTACACCACACAGATCTCGAGATGCTTTCCTTTTTCCGTCAGTCAGTCGACAACACTGACTTGTCTCTCCCTCCCCTCAGGCTCTGCAGGAAAAGGTGGAGAGTCTACAGAGGCAGTTGCACTGCTCAGAGAAGAAGCTGCTTAGCAAAGAGCTGGAGACTGAAGAGAAGGTAATACACTCACTCCCACTGTCTCTCTTTCATGCTCGTCAGGCGTGTACAAGAGAGGCAGGCGTCTCTTACTCAAACTCATTTGCTCCTCACCATTACCGTTGCATCACTCTCGCTGCCCAACATTAATTTCTTTCAACGGCCGGCTTTTTCGTCACACTTCTTTTTGCTTCTTGCCAGCACATGACCTCTATTTGACTTTGTCTTATTAATCATGCAATCCTTTTTTGGGTTCTTGAATCCCTTTATTGACCCCTTCAACACCCATCTCTGCTCCCCCATCACCTGATGTCCCTAGCCACCTCACCCCTCAGTTGCCATCCTTACTAGACCCTCCAGGGGGCCACAAAAGACAAAAAAAAAAAAGGCTTCTTCCTTCCTTTCTGCCCTCCCCTCATCACTCTACCATCTCTCATTCTCCTGTTCAGAGCCAGAGATATGCCCCCTCGCACATTTCCCAAATTCCTTGAGATTTGGCTTCAAGAGCCAGCGCCTAGGGCCAGGAATGCCACCACCGCCTGTGTTCAGAGGGAAGCCTCTGTGTGTGCACATACTCGCGCATACACTCCCCATGGCTCTCCAGAATGCCCTGTAATCAGGCTCTGTTTTGACCTTGACACACACAGAGAAGAAAGCAATAATGACTACACTCACACAGGAGGCTCTTCTTTGTAGTCTGGTATGTACACCAAAGGCATTCATTCTCTTGTGTCCCCTCTGATCCGCCCACTGACCCTTGTACACACTTCACACACTCGTCACACACCTCAATGTCTGGCCGTCATAAATTTGCAGAAAGGGGTCAGTGGTTTTTAGGAGCCATTGGTCACTGACCCAGTCCCAGAGGCGCTGCACGTTGTTTCCTATAACTTAGAAGGAGCTGACCCCTGACCCTGCCTGCTATAAGGTCAGATCATTTTGTCTGGTTTGGGTCACCTTTTTTTTTTAGCTTTTCCTTTGTGTTTTTTTAGTGTTATTTACTGTGATCCATCATTTAAGACACAATCAATTGATTTATTGGTGAAAGGTTTCCCAAAGATTGTCAAAATCCCTTGACTTGATAAACTTGTTACTTTCTCAAGGTGAGGAGTAAATCTTTTTATGTTTCGAAAAGTCAAACACGTGGTCAAGTTCCCTATGGCACATTGTTTACATATGGTATAACCTCTGTTAGTTATTAAGCAAGTGACACAAAGTCAGAGGTTTTTCAAGATCATTTTCAGCATCTTGCACATTCCTTCAAATACTCAGTGTCTGTCTGTGTTAATAGTGAAAGGTGTTTAATACTCCAGATCATCAAGCCATGAAGTATACTTCAGGTAGATGATGTTGGTTTAGTCAAATGTTGGCCCACTGCTTTGAAGATGCTAACACACATATTCTGAAATTTTCAGGATATTTAGTTTAAAAACAAAAAGACTGTGGACATAATTTCTGTTAATGTAATTTTATTATATTACTTTTGCTTTCATTAAGCACATTAAAACACTCCAAACCCACTTATTGCTTGCAGTTCATAGAGCTTAGTCTTGTATGGTTGAAATTTTTTTATACTGGCACCAGTAAGAAACACAGATTTTGATACTGATACCAAAAATGCTGCTCTTTGGTATAAAATCAGCAACATCATGATTTAAATCAGGCAATATGTTGAAGCAAAGAATCAGTAAACAAGACTAAGAATCTGACTTAAGCATTTGGTACCAATTTTAGGTACTCTAGTTCATGATTCTCTGCTACAAACACATTTCACTAATTTATCGCAGATTGTTTTGCTGTGTCAAAGTTGGCAGCAGAGACACAAACAGGAAGTGTGCCATAGTTGAATGAAGAAAGAATGAAGGAATCTCAGCGCATCAGCCAACTCGGAGCAAAAACCGATGCCTCAACAGATAGAGACAGCTGAGGCAGGATCTGGAATGATGACATCTGAAGCACACGGTTATAGTAAGAGCTTTTTAATAAGGTGCAGCAACTAACATTTAAAAAAACATAAACCATGTCTTCATCAGAGTAAGAAGAGGCAGTGGCCTGCGTGCAGCTAATGGTCAGATTCTTGGCATTACTTATGTCTAGCCAATGCCTTTTTGCCATAGCATACGTATATTAATATACATCATAAAAACATCATAGAAATCATCAAATTACCTAGAAAACAACATACAAACATCATAGATACATCTCTTCAAACATTATAGAAAAATGATAGAAAAGAAAAAAGATTAACTTTCTCATTTAGTCCATATGATTCAATTGTGAATTCAAAAAAAGAGCACCAATCGGAGTTCATTGCACACATTTACTTTGATTATTGAAGACTAAAGAGCATTGAGTAGATATGGCTCACTTCCTCTGACAAACTGATGCGCAGGAAAAAGCTTCTGGTTGTTTTCGGTCCTTCTCCTGCCATTGCACCGTTACTCTCTCCCATTGTCACTGTTCTTTGGTTGAGAGCAGCAGGTCTACGGGGTCTTGCACAAAGCTAAACATGTGTGTATGGGCACCGCTTTCTTTTTGGCGATGAGTCACAGTTCTTCTCCCTGTGTGGGGAGAGAGACTGTGTGAATCATATATTTACTCCTGCCTCCTACCCTGCTCTCACCTGAGGTCAGGTGTGTGTGTGTGTGTGTGTGTGTGTGTGTGTGTGCGTGCATGGTGTCAATAGGAAAACTTCTGTATGTTTTTGATTGGTTTCTGTGTGACTGTTTCCATGAGCGTACATCATATATGCATCTGCATTGTTGCGTGCACCTCGGTTCATGTGTGCATTGTTTTTTTGCGTGTGATAATAGACCTCCACTCTCTCCTCACACTGATATTGCCCTAGTTTATCTGCCAAGACTTGTCTTTGTAATCCGATCCCTCACATGCAAAAACAGCCTTTCTGCCCAGACTTCACACAGATGTTGCTTGCCTTACACTTGCAGGGCCCTCGTAGGCTCCCCCACTCTAAAATGGCGGATCAGCAGCTCACTGTGTGGTTCAATTCTCCTTGAAGAGAAGAGCAGCATGTTGAAGAGTACAGCTCTTTGTATGAATACATAATGATACAGTGGGCACGGTGAACTGTACAACTTTCAGAGATGTATTCTTCTGCAACATGGGAGCTTGGTAAAATAAAAAATAAATCATTTCTGTAGTTGTTTTCAGTTTTGATGCAGACATAAAAATGCAGAGGAGTTGATCTCAAGTTCTGTAGGCTCAGTCATTTTCCTCTGTGCTATTTTGATTGAGGTACATTACATCAGCAGCTACAATCCATCCCATAGTTCTAACAACTTCACTAAGATCTGTAGCCACTTCTAATCTCCTTCTGCCTTTTTCCCTTTTTTTTCACTTTTGTGAAGCGGTTTCTTTTTTCCCCTCTCGCAGCAAAGCGTTTTTGAATTCAAATCGCTCCTTGGTGAACTCTGAGTGCCAACTCAGTGGATGTGGAGGTGCAAACTTTGTGAGTGGCGTCATTTTTTATGTACCCCCTTGTTCCTGACAAGGTTTTTGTCACTTTGGAATAAGGGGGTATATCAAAAATGTCTTTCCAGCAGCTACTCACCCCCCCAACCCGTCCCACGCAAGCCTGCACACACACACACACACACCCCAACTTCATTAGCATACATCAAGCTTCCCAACGATGTGACAAACTTCATTTGAACGTTGAAAGTGTTGAGGGCTTGTTCCTTTCTGCTGGCAGCTGTCAAAAACCACGCCATGTGACAGTACCAAACGCAAGGGAAAGTCAAAACCACAATCTAAAGACTATATATAGATGAAATGTTGTCATTTTAAGATGACTGGGAGGGGAAAACGACTGCCGCTCCTCGCAGTCTTCAAAACTAGAGAATCATGCTTCATCAGGAACAAACAAAATCTCATTTTAAAAAGAGCTGTGGAGATGAAACCTGATTTTTCTCCAGAAAGTCAAAGTCCCTTTTCATCGCTTTGGGAAAAAGTGGCACACTTTTTTCCCCCTGTGTTTCCCTTCCTCTCTTTTCTTTCCTGCTCGCTCTCATCTGGAGTCTGTCAATGACCAAAACCTCATGGAAGGTTTGATCAACAGTGTTGTTCAAAGGCACCTGATATCTGTCCTAATGGTGAGGACGCTTTTTTTCTTCAGATGCCGTCACGTGCCTCCTGCCACCTGTCAGAAAAACAAACATGCCTTTGCTGTAAAAAGATGTTGAAAGAGGAGAAAAATGTGTGTCTGTGTAAAGAAAAAGAGAGACGCGAGAGGAGGGACCTTGGAAGAGGCGAGAGGATGCAAAGCTGAAGGAACAGTATCTCTCAGTCAGACATCTTTGGGGAGTTTGAGAGATGCTCCTGTTCTGAATTTTAACGCCACTGAGAGACACAGAGAAGTCAGAAAATTGAATTGGTACTTTTACCTATCCTTGTCTGCTTTTTTTCCTGTATCTGTTAGCCTAGCATACATTTCCACAACAGAGATGTTGTTATAAGAAAGGCTGCTGCTTCCACCCACACCCCTTGCATAGTAAACTACAGCTAAGCTCTAGTTAGACATGCTGTGGAAAGATGTGATTGCAAATGCTTTGGTTTGCTACTGTGCAGCACTAGCAGAAATCTGTATCATATGCGTTCAGGTTAATGTAGATATACAGCATATATTTATGCAAATGTGCATTCAGTGTGTATATATGATACAATGATATGAAAGCAATGCTTATTTTATGATAAGAACAATACATCTTTTACAATTCAACTGAAATGTTATTATACTTTTCTGTCTGTCTCACACCAACGGCCACACCAGCCGTTCAGTGCAGTTGACCATGAAGTCATTAGGACAGATGCCAAATACAAAACCGTCTTGTATCACATAATGCATCAGTTCTAGTTTGGACTTCCCTCTTTCGTTGTTACTAAAGCAAACTTTCTTGGCTTGTCTAGTTTGATCAGCCTTACGACTGTATGTACAGTATCCAGTCATCCCCGTAGCTTTCTGTGAGTCCCGGTGAATACTCTGTTGTAGCCGTGCCCATTCTAATGTATGGGAAGGAAAATGGAGACAGCATTGCCACAATGGAGCTTGTAATTTAGGCAGAGCGGTTCTCATTGCTGCGGTGACTGCACCATACATGAACCAAGAATGCAAAACTAAGGAGCGTGGCTTTTGAAGAATCTAGACTTATATTCAGAGTGGTTGGTAAGGGATGTGTTTATTCAACCATTGTTTATTGCTTCGGTCTGAGGTAGTGGAGTGTGTTTTGTCTTGGCTTGCCATTTTGTTATGACTACAGAAGCTGCTATACATAGATAGACTTTTTGAAAATCTGCACTCCCGTAGCTTCAGCTGATTTTTTAACTCCTGGACATTCAAATTAAAGCTTCTGAAACCAGTCACTCTCAAATTATCCTTGACTTCATTCTCACACAGAGAGAAAAAAAGACATATTTCTGTAAACTGATGGACTCTCGACCCAATATTATTGTCCCGACACTTTAAAATGAATAGGGCAGAAGGATCCTGAAAAATTGGCAAAGTTGTGGCAGACTAATCTACTGCACACTGTGCCGAGACAAAGTGAGCTGCTTCATGTTGGGATCATTTATACTGGAGGTTGCTTTGAAGTGCTTCCCAATCCCTTTCATTGTGCCCAGGAAGATTAATTAGCCAAAGCCAGAACAATCAGTTAAATCCACAACAGGAAAATTATTTTAGGAAAACCAATCTTTTTCCCTCCCCCTCACCTCATTCACGCTCCCTTAACTTGAAAGACCGGACTGATGAGAGGAGAGGTGGGGAGCGTGGGGATATTCTTAATGTTAGCTGGACTTTGGCTCTGTCAAAGACATTATGGTCGGTTGAAATGCTCAGACTCTCCCCTGGTTACACCTTGAAATATGTGGGTGAAAACTGTTGCTTTTCACAGCCCCCGTTGATTCCTCGAGCTCTGTTAAACTATTCATCAAGCTCCGAATTAATTGATTCAGCAACTCTTTTCAAAATGCTGTAAATGCTTTTACTGTTCTGTAAAAGCTCTGTGTTTGTGCATGCATGTGTGTGTGTGTGTCTGTATATGTGTGTGCATCCATTCATGTGTGTTTGCGGGTAAAAGGGGGGGTTGCACCAACCAAACCCTTTTCAACTTCTATAATCAGACTCTGGTTTAGTGGAGTGTAATTTAGCCCCAGACAGACTTCCTCCAGTCCTCCCCAGTGGAGCTAGCTAGCTAGCAAGCTATTGAGCTGCTGCTGCGTTTGATGTGTTCTGCCCTCCACCACGGCCCTGTCCTCTTCCAAACCCAGCTGTGTAACAGGCCCCATAAATGCATTGTGTCAGATCTGGCTGTAGTCATCAGCAGCCAGTAGGGGGTGTTGTGCAGAGCGAGGCATGCCAGTCTGTGGACCCCCTGTGGAGATGTGAAGAGCGAGGGAATACTCTGAGCCATGAATAAAGAGGGGATACCCACTGTCTGTGTGTGTGTGTGTGTGTGTGTGTGTGTGTGTGTGTGTGTGTGCGCGCGCCTCCTCCAAGGGAGCTTGCATGCATGCAAGTGTGTATGTGCATGGACAGCAGAAGCACTTATTCAGCAATTATTAATATTATAAATGTCCTCGATAGTGAGCCTCTTTCTCATTGTTGAACAATCTTTATTTGTGCCAAAGTCAAGAAAAATTTATTTTTTATCCAAATAGACCAACAAATTGTACAATACAGATTCATACAGAAGGTTTACTGTGCAGGTGTTTGTGTGTGTGTGTGGATAATGCATGTATTAAATTGATGGTTGGATAACTAATGTGGATTTATTACTTTGTTCTGGTTTTCCTTCTAAGTTAACTGACACTGTTTGGTCGTCCTGCCTCTGTCTTCTCAGGTGACCGTGGTGCGTCAGGAGTACGAGGAGAAGATCAAAGGTTTGATGCCAGCAGAGCTCAGACAGGAACTGGAGGACACCATCACCTCTCTGAAAGCTCAGGTGAGAGCCGACTGTTTGCCAGATACAGATCAGATACAGGAAGGACTAGAACAAACATGCTGACACATTCAATCTGGTGACTTTAGTTTCAAGAATGTTGAAAGCGTTCTGGGGGCTCATGTTCTCGTTTTCAACCTACATAATATTCCTCCTGTCTTCTTCTCTTTCATTAATCCAAACCCTTTAAAATGCATGTTCTATATTTTTACTTACAAGTTTTACAACATGTCCTAGTCTTTAACTGTATAAACCACACACACATACATATTTCCCAAATGTCTCTCTTTATTTTCATGTTCTTTTTTTGTTTATGTTTAATAAAACCACCGGACATAAGCAACCCTCTAAGTCTTAAAGTCGATGTGTGTAAGGCCGCGTTCAGACCGACAGTAGTCCTGCGTGAATGGAGCCAGTCCGCCGGCACAGTGGGGGTACCAATGCGGGGGGCTCCAGAAAAACAAGTTGGCAAAAAAGTTGAACTAGGCTCATACTTTTGCTGCAACACAGCATGACGTCATCTGGCAAGTCGCTGCATTGGCCAATCAAAGACAAGGGCATATACCTGGTGGAATTCTTTATAACAGCGTATTTCTACTGTTTACCTAACAATAGGAGTTGTAAAATCCTGTCTGTGAGTGTTACTAAACGTTGTACAGTGTGTTGGCGTCTGATAAGCCTTTAAACATATTCTGTTACTCCAAATGGACTTCCTGGATCATATTTCATTGTCTCACCGGTACCATAAACGACATGCAACGCAGCCTCCTGCGCTGTTTTAACGCAGGCCTGTTTTCGGTCTGAATCCCCTCTAAGTGCACTCAGCTCATGAAGCCAGTTCTGATTTCATAAAATGAATCTTGATCAAAGACCGACCTGCTACAACTTGTAGACTAGGAATTAAGGGGCAGTGGGGTGAAGTCATGAGTATGCAGACCACCTATGGCCCATAGTCCTGGACATTATACTGTATATTGGACAGATTGTCAAAGTAACAGTTTGTGGCCATGTATTGGCATTCTGTGTCCTCTGTCTTTTTCTTCTTTCCCTTGCTATTAATCAATCAAAACTATCAGAAACATACCCCAAACATTTGGTATGAACATGCATGTGAGAGTCATTTGTTTGGATGATACCAAAGATGGTTTTGGTGTAGCACTCGATCATAGACACTGCTGTCTCTTTGGACCCTGCCAATCCTCTTTATAAACCTTAATCTCTCCTTGTCTCTCCCACTTTTGACACTGAATTATTTCATTTTCTTAGCTTTTACACTGTAAACAAAAGAGGGTTTCCTCTAATGATCATACGATCATGCAGCACAAGTTTTTCCAAAAGGGCTTATCATAAACCCCCGCCTTGTTCAAATAGGCCTACCAAGATCCCATTTCAGTGCACCGACCACAGCTCTATGATCGGATATGTTTATAAGATGTAATTCATGACCAGAGCGGTCTCTCCTCTCATTGACGATGTCTTGGGTTTTGCACATTAAAGTGCATTATTTTTACATAGTGAAAAAAAGGTGGGGAGAGTTTTCGTGTCTCTGGAGGCATCCAACCGCATTTCGGTGGGGTTTTGCATATGCTTCACCTCTGTGAAGTGCCAAATGAAATGCTAGATCTTTCCTGAGGTCTCCCCCACAGAAAGGAATGTACCCTCGGCTCCAGTACGGTAGTCCCAGAACAATACAGATTCTTTCGGAGCCTTGATTATTCTGCCAGGCGCTAGATGCCGTGTAAATGTAGATGGGGTTTATTTTCACTTCAGCCAAAGACACTTCATAAATAAACTCACACTTTGTAGCCAAACAAAAGAATTGCACTGCCTCCTCTCGCAGTGTCCTAACCTCAGCTAACCTGGCTCATAATCTTCCCTCTGTCCCTATGTGCCTTAACCCCGCTGCCCTAATCTCCTGACCCCCAACCCTTGCTGTCCTGACCCCTGGACTCAACAACCAAGCCTTTCTTCCACTTAGCTAACCCCCTCCACCGAAAAGCACAATTGACCCAAAGCCATCATACCTTCTCCACTTCCAGTTTCTGGCAAGTTTCTGACTAATCAGAGTGAGTACATTTTTGAAGTTTACTCTGTGCCAAATGCTGCATTGTCTGTCTGTGTTGCAGGTTAACTTCCTTCAGAAGAGAGCCTCTTTGCTACAGGAAGACCTGGACGCCTGTCGCAGCAGGAGGTTAGCACGATTGTTTAGATTGTACAGAAACATGTGTGCATACATGCCTGTACATAGTTCATGTGGAAGTTTGTATCTCTATACAGTACAATGCATGTTTGTGTGTGCCTTTACACCAGTGTACTTTAGGTAGTATGAACAGAATTACTCACAGGCTTGCAGTATACTTTGTAACGCCCTATTAATGGTGCAGGTACATTAGATGAAGTATTTGACCATGACAGCTTCCAGTCCTGAGGGCTTTCACCCCCCCCCCCCCCCCCCATCCATCATACTGTAAAAGCCATTTATGTCTTTATGAAAAGCATCTATACATACGCAGTGATAAGAGGGCTCGTCAAACGACGCTGCCGCTCACATCTCTGCAAACATCTCTCAGGACTGTCAGTCACGCACATCACAGTGAATAACCGGTTATTTCACTGTACTCTGCCTCACAACTTAGTGACAGTGACAGATGTTGAGAATCTCAAAGGGAACAGAGAGAGTTAGTTTAACTTTGTTTCCATGATGGTATTCTTTAATATCAATGCATTATAATGTTGGTTTAATAGTTTAACACTGGAATAACCCAACTCTTTCTGTACAGGTAACCATGGGAGAACCACAGCCTGACCCTACGCCGGGACATGAAGGACAAGACGTCCAATCAGATGTGAGCATTACTGACTGTTACAAATATTTTATACACCTGTCACTCCACTGGACCAGTCATCTTCTAGTTTCATGTGCTGTTGTCTCTCATGGCTTTATTAACATATGAACTATTTATTCATTGTCAGATTTTAGTTTTGCTTCGTCTTGTTAAAATATATATTTTTATGTTTACAACTGGTTACATTGTTCAATTTTATATTTTTTTGATATCATTAACTTGATATTATTGTTATTTGTTGGACATTTGATATCAATTGTCATATCCTTACCAAAATCCATCATTTTTAATAAAAGACTTTTCATCACTTTCTGTTGTCATGCTTTTTTAAAATTCTGAGCATGTTTTTCATCTTCTTCAAATACCTCATAATTAATCCCTCAATTAGGGGGAAGTCGTGCTTTTGCCCTTGTTTTTATATGACCACAACATGCATGTTAACCAAGATTAGCTCTGTAACTTTACACTAAAGTCAAAGACCTTGAATTCCCATCTCCCCCATCACTATTTAGCATCAAGCCCCCATTTGAACTGTAAAGATTAGTTGGGTTTGTGGCTGGTTCAGATAAAGAGCGCTGCGAGCTGATTGTTTGAACCTCAGGCCAAACGCTACAGTCCTTGGACTCACTGTTTCTGCCTCCTCCACCACTTTGTGTTTTACCATCGGCTCCGCTCAAACCCAAGCTGAATGGCTCAGACGCGAAATGGCCGCCATGTCTCCAAGTCTCCTCCAATGTCTCGAGAGTGTGGAGGTTTTATGATGATAATAACATTTGGTGGACCAAGGATGGGCTTCATAATGAGCACCCATCCATTGGTATTTTGTGTCTCTGGTAGGTGAGGAATGCATGGGCTTGAATACTGATCATTTCAAAAGAATCCAGTTTTTTCCTGGAAAACAGTTTGGAGGAATTATTAAATTCCAAAATCAGATTTCATTTCAAAGAGGGCCCCTACACTTATTTGCATTGGAATTGCTTTCTTTTTACACCCGCAGTTCACGCACTTCCATGTGTTCCCATTGTCTGTGACCTGTTCTGCTGTCTCCAAACGAAACACTATACCCCTCTCTGTGTTTATTTGATGTGCTGATTCTGCTGCCCAGGCAGAGGGAGAGAGAGAGAAAGAAGAAACAAAAAAAAAAGACGAAAGGAGAGAGGACTGTCAGACCGACATCTGAGAAACAGGAATTTAGTTTTTCAGCACGAAGCCTTTGTAGAGTCTGTTGTTTCTGGAAGATGTCGTGCGCAGAGGATTCATAACTATTGCAACATAGCATCAAATGTGCATGTGCCCTTGTGTACATGTAAGGAAGTATGTATGCCATTTTTTTGCATGTACTGCATGTGTGATTACATTTGTGTAAAGGCCTCGGTATGCTTCAAGAACATGCAACATGTCGTCCAACTGTGTCTGAAGGCAAAAGTGTTTAAACCTGTTCTGAATGGCCACACTTGAACATGGTCGTCATAGCCTCCTGCATCCCAACTGAATCCCACTGCCTCCATCATACTCCCTGATCATCCTCCAATAAGTGTCTTGCATGTCTTAGTCTTGACTCTATCAATCATACAAATGGGGATATGGGCATTTTTGCCGTTTCAAGGGTTCGATTTTACTTAAAAAACCATCCACAGGAGCAGGTAGAGGTGTCAGGAAACAACCGCTGATAAATACCAGGGATGCCAGCTGATTGCTCAGTTGCATCTTTTTCATGGATTGTCTCCAGATTCAATAGAATTCATGTTGTCTGGAACAAAAAGACCATTATGTAAGGACAATATGCAAAATCACGGAGATATAAACCTTCCTTCAGCTGTGGTCTACAAGTTTCTAAGGAGCTGAAGTTGTTTACATGACACTGAGGCAGAACCCTGTCTACTTTCACACCTCCACACACCTGCTCAATCGCTACGTAAGGTAGCGATTGAACAGCTGTGTGGTGTGTGGTTGTCGGATTGTCTGACACATCTCACCCGATTCCGCTCTTCGAAGGGGGTTCAGACGCTGTTCGATGATCTGACGAGCACTTGGTTTGAAGCGCCACGCATTTCTGAAGTCGGAAAGGGGGGAGGGCTACGTCTGACGATATTTTTAACAATTGAACAGTCATGCCTATCTTACACAGCGATTGGCCAGGTGCGTGGAGGTGATAAAGTTGGCGTGATTTGAACTTCTCTCTCAAGCTCTTTTTTTTTCGTTCTTCACGAAACTACTGCTGTCAAATGTCATGTGTACAAACAGGTGCAACAACATGAACGCCTTCAAGGAGAGGCCACTTGAAATGTGCGCTGTTATCCCCGTTTGTACGATTCATCGTGTCTTACCCCTCTCTATGACGGCAGACTTTTTGCCCCACCTTCAAGTATGGCCATTTGAAAGAGCTATGAACACTCGACGTATGAACTAGTTTGTTTCAACCTTTACAGAAATTGTCGCACACAGCCCCACCCAATTCTACCATCAGAAAGGAGGTAGATACTGTTAGATGATCCAACAAACACTTCTTTTAAAGCATACTGAGTCTTTAGGATTATGATACAGTATATCTGAAGGTTAATGCATACCGGTCCTGTTTAGCAGGCCCGTGTTTTGCTCATTTACACCCAAACAGGCTCCAGCTATATAACCTCTCCTTTAATCTCTGCTATTACTCTGACATGGTTTCACTCTAATTGATTGTCTACCACCAAAATAAACCTCCATAATTGTGCTTGTGTAAATATAAGCCATGAATGTCATTTCCACACGGCCGACATGGCCCCATTAAGGATCAAAGCCCTCGCTTCCTCTCCGTTATCTCAACATCAGACGGTGGACTCTTGTGTGACAACAGTAAAGGGCAGTCAGGGAGCTCCCAAGGTTTCCACTCATCTCGCTTCATGCCAGTGCTCACAGCTGCTGTACTGTATGGCGCTTGTTAATGTGAGATTTAGTTTACGTGACATGAGTGCACAAAGGCCCGTTTAAAAATCACTGCACACTCTCAAAATACACACCAAGATACCAAACTGCCTCGTGACACCGAATCAGAAATGTAGAGCAACTGCAAACGCGGTTTCTCTTCAAGTCGCTGAACAGAGGAACCTTAAAACCAGTTTTTGTTTTGAAGTATTTTATTCCTGTAGGATATCAGAGAGGTTATTTGAGGACGTGAATTTACAGACCAGCAGTTAATTTCTAATCAACTGTAGAAAAGGGCGATTCGAGGTCATTCGGTGCCTCTCTTCTCTGCCTCTTACTAGATTTCCACATTGACTGTGTGTGCTTGTGACAGGCCTGTGGGATTGACTGTACATCAGCGTGTGATTGACAAAGTCATTGTACGTGTGTGTGTGTTTGCGTGAGCCGTGTGTCACTGGAGCTTTTTATAGCGCTGTATTCTGAGTCAGACCCTAGGAGGCCTGTGTTTGGCTGCTGTACGCTGCTTGCATAAATAAACCTGTTTATCGCCAACACTTCTCACACACACTGATGTCTTCCATCATGTTTTCTGCCTTCTCTGCCTTTGTCTCTCTTCCTAGCTTGTATCATTCCTCTCTTTGTTGATACGGTATTTATGGCAGCGATTTTCCCTTTTTTCCCCGGCCCTGTCACTCAAACGCAACAAGAGCTATGAAAAGGATATGCTGCCGTGTGATTTGAGAACAAGTGGGTTAGAAGCTGTACAGCCTTAGTGAAGAAGGCACAGCAGGTTGTGTGTCTGTGATTGTGGCATGAGTTTACCGTCTGGGCTGATAGTGTGGGCTGAGCAGAGGGACAGGAGACCATGCACTCAAGGCTGTGTGGGAGGTTTGTCTATCGCTTGCCCTATGTCTCTGTCTGGTATCTCTGTCTCGCTCTTTCCATTTATCTCTCTCAACCTCTTTTATTATTATACACAAAGTCTTGCACCAGAAGTGGTAATTGGTAGGTAGACTATGGCCACATCCACACTGATGCAGATGAAGTTGAAAACTTTCAAAAACTATTCTCCAAAGTGGATCATTTAAAAGTGTTGCATTACTGTGCAAAGGGTTAGGGTATGAAGACTAAACACAAATCTTTTTTTTTTTTTTACACAAATCTAACTGCTGGAGTGCTTTTTGCAGTCTTTCTCATTCGCTCTAGCACTTTAATTCATGCTACCCAAAGTGAATTTGCATCTATTTGTGCCCTGTCGTGTCTTTGCATTGACTTTACATACAGTCGTGCCAGCGCTGAAATTCACTTTGCATTCAGTCTAAACGCACCAAAAAAAATCATTTAAAAATGACAGATTTTCAAGATGTATTCATACATTTAACTTTTCGGATGAGTTTTCTTTATATTTTTATCTCACATCATTATGATTTAAATGCTGTTTGAAAGCCTTCTCCACATTGATACCTATGCAAGTGTGGTGGAGAACACTAAATCCCCTTTGTTTAATCCATTTTCTGCCTAAACACAGTCAAATGTTAAGATATTTAGTCCAAAAACATACCCAAGGCAACCTTAAAAACACATCTGTTTGATCACAGATTGTAGATTCCTCCTGAGATCATGAAACCCCCCAAATTCCCAGAAATATCATTGAGGATATGACCTCTGTGTGCCCTGAAGGTGGTCTAAATGGTGACATACAGTACAACTGCATGATCTATTTTGGAGAATCTTTACCTGCTTGCATAAACAAACAACACTTTAAAAATGGTGCAAAGCTGCTGGCTCAAATTGCCTCAAAGCATCTGACATGTAAATTTGGCATTTTCATATTTATCAGCATTTGTGTGGACATGGTGCATGTTTGAATGTGATAGTGAACACAATTCAAACTCAAAATCTTGTCAAAGGAAGACGGTGTTTGAGCTGTCTGCCCTCATCACTGCATATATCTGTTGCCATGGTGCTCACCCTGTTGATGCGTCACACCCCTCCTAATGGAGGAACAGGAAGCGGTAGGAAAGAGATAAAAATCTGGCATCTGTTGAATGGACGAGCAAGTTAATCACCTTACCAGGCTGGGTAACCCTGTGCTCCCGAGTCAGGAAAGAGGAAGATGGGGTTAAAGTGATGGATTAAGGATGAGTGAGGGAGCCCAGGGTTCAGGTTAAGACTGATTCTGAGACGGATCGCTGTCCTGTCAAGCATAGCAGAACAGTGGCATCCGGCCTGTGAAGTGTCTGCATGGTGCTTCAGTGCGAGCGGCAGAGGAAATGAAAGTCATTACTGTCAGTGTGGAGTGAGCTTCATGGCCCAAACGGGATTAGACAGTGCATCCGACATTGTTTCTATACATTGGTAGACTTAAAAGTCAAGCGCAAAATGGGATTAAAACGAGGGAAAAAAACCAATAAATAACCTTCAACAGCCCCCCTCTCTCTTTTCGCCTGTCTTTTATTTCCTCTCTGCCTTCCTTCACTGCCAATTCCCTACCTCATTTCATTTCTCATTCTTTCTTCAGTCTTTTTTTTTCTTTCACCTGTCTCGCTCCCTATTCCACTCTCTCTAACACATCTCTCCTTCCCTTCTTCCGTCTTTCACACACTCATCCCCATCATCAAAATGCACAGGTAGGCGCCGACTCCCACTCGCACATTACATTCTCTGTTTTACAAAAAAAAAAACATCCTTCTGGGGCCAATTGGCGCTTGAAATCCAACTTCATTCCCCTCAAACTGAACCCTTTCAAAAACAAACCCTCCCACCAGTCGCACTCTTCTCCCCCCCCCCCCCCCCTCTTTCAAAACAGCCCCATAACAAACTGGCGAATTGTTGCCCTTCCTTAACTTTTAAGGGTATTATGCACCATGTCCGACTTCAAAGCCTGTCTTAACTCCACACTTTAATTGTATCTTCCCCAGCTCTCCGCGTGCCATTTGATTCTGCTGACAACAGCACTTCTCCCTCCGTTCTCCTCCATCCTCCTCCCGTCCTCTTCTGCCACTATTTGGTCCTCGCTTATGTTGTGTTTTGACCCCCTGTACCCCCCCACCGCCGCCACCACCACAGCTCCTCTCATCAGCTCCTTGCTCCCTTCAGAGGCCATTGTCCCCCTGTTGTCACCTACTTTGAAGAGGTAGCCTCCATTTCCTCTCTCGGCAGTCGGTTGTTGCCCGGGGTGTGTACACACCAAACAAACTTGAAACAGTAACCCCCTGTCCTACATTGGCTGTCTCCTGCTCTCTTTATCTGCTCTCTCTCTCTCTCTGTGTGTGTCTGCATGAGCTGACTTCCTCCTCATGGCCCTGGTTGATAATTGCCATAAGCTTCCCTCTTGGTTTCATTTTCCATTGTCCTCCCCTAAATTCTTGGCTCTGGCTTGAGATAAAGGGATGAGTACTTCAAAGGGGTCTGCAAAGAGTTTAACCCCAAGCCGAAAGGAACAGCACACAATACTGTAATTGAGAGCAGTTACTGATCACAGAGCTGCAGCACGGAGAGGACAGCACCGGTAGACGCGCGCACACACTCTCTGAGTGTTTATGACTCGCAACTGAGGTGGCCAGTAGCGGTTACGTCAGGCCAAGGCTGCTCAGGAGACCATATAACACGGTCGTAAAAACCTCTCTCTTTAGTTGTTAGATAGGAGGTTCACCAAGTATGACTTTAGATACCATAGAAAATTAAGCTGCTTTGTGTATTTTGTGCACATTTAAAAGAAGGAGCAGTCAACATTAAAGAATTGATTGGGCTCACAAGTGATTTATGCCCTTCCGTCTCTATTTATAGGGCTCTTTGTGGTCAGGCTGAATTTGACCTGTCCCTGTAATAATATCTTCCCAAACAGAGAGAGAGTTACACCCCATAACCTCTCTCCCTGAAGCCCTCTTTCAAGGGTCTTTTTTATAGGACCAGGAGCCAAGGACACCCCTGGTCTCAGGCTAGTCACATACCTGGGGTTAGCTCCTGAGGGCCAGCAGGGAAGACCCAACCTATGGGGACCTCCCATGAACCATAGATGGGGGTTGACAAGGCAGGACATGAGGGCCCAACTGGCCCCTGGTACTGGCAGGGGGTCCACACCATCTCCATGGTGATGGTTTCCACCCTGGTGTGTTTACTGTCAGAGGTCAGCCTCAGCCCTCCAAAGTTAACAAAGGCTGACATTGTCGGGGTAGCGCTGTGTATATTAGCCAGATGACCTGTACACCTACAGGAAGAGCTAGACTGTGTAGATGAGCTTTTATGAGATGGGAAATTGTGTTTGTGCAGACTTGTTTTAACTCTGAGTCATGAGTGTCTCACATGTGGCATGGTTCCAGATGTCAGATATATTGTACATCAGTGGTTCCCAACCTTTTTTTGTCAGACGTACCCACACAGCCCTGTCAGATGAAATCAAATACTCCATCTACACCGCCAATTATTTCAACTCTTTACCCATTACTTTTAGCTAACTATTTTAACTGTTTAACCTTTACTTTTAGTCCAACTATTTCAACTGTTTATCCATTACTTTTTAGATATGTATTTTAACCGTTTATCCATCACTTTTCGCTAACTATTTTAACTGTTTATCCATCTATCCATCTATCTTTTTCTGCCATTATTCTGCCATTTAACTGTTTTAACTTCTCTGCTCGCTTGCCGCTAACTAGTTTTCACGCGCTCTCAACACGTGGTGTTCAGATGTTACAGCTAACTCAATCAGTGAATTGTAATTTCTGTTTTTTCAAAATAGCCCTCCACACCCCCCAAGCAACTGCAGAAGTACCTCCTGGGGTACAAGTACCCCTGGTTGGCATTCACTGCTGTTCATCTTTTGCTGGGACACTGAGTTTGATGTAGACACACTGGGAATGTTTTTGTGCAGGGTGTGAGCGCGCAGAATTTGAAGGCGATAAAAAGTGGCCTTTGAATGATGAGTAATCCCTTAGTCATCATGGCCTCTT
This sequence comes from Macquaria australasica, assembly GCA_005408345.1. Lineage (NCBI taxonomy): Eukaryota > Metazoa > Chordata > Actinopteri > Centrarchiformes > Percichthyidae > Macquaria > Macquaria australasica. The sequence continues at coordinate 627,119 of SEMN01000235.1, forward strand.
CAAGAGCAATTTCCTCTTTTATTAACCTTGATGGGAAGCGAATCATCAAGGGAGAAAGTTTCACAGCACCTTTAGCAAACAGGCTGATCAAAGTGTTTGCTGTCTTTGTACTGTACTTTTTGAATCTCTGTCCACTGAGACAACAAGGACACACAGACACCTACTGTCTCCCTAAGAATATAGCCAGTCATCTTGTACAGAGGGTCTCCTGTGTTGGCTCATTTGGACACTAAAGACTCATCCAAAACACTATTGACTCTGTTCTACAAACACTATTAACATCACTGCCTGTAGTCCAGTACGAATAAAGAAAATGTAGAGTCTAAAATGTCCACTACTGTCTGTATGCAAACAACTCCTCTCAGTCAGACCAGTGAATGGATGTATATTGAATGTCTGATCTGTCTATGGGCTTTTCACTCCTTTTCATGTTATCTATGCTGCTATGAGATAGCTGTACTGTCAGAGCTGCAGAGAGGAGTAATTCTTCTGTTGCTTGAATGATATGATAACACCCTTCAGGGAACTTATCCTCAGTGAACAGATGTTTTAATCTGGTGTGTATGCATGTACCATGTGCCCTTATTGCCACTGGTAGGAGCTGTGGAGTGATAACAGCACTATGACTTGATTTCCTATTGCAACATGTTGTATCTAAATGACGTCTGTGGATAGTTAAGAGTGACTTTTATTTAAAATGCCTGGGTTTAAGCCTAATGTAGAAAACCTTTTTTTTCAGCAAGTCTTTGCATCCTGCAGGAGAGGGCACATCTGTGCCTCTATCCTTTCCAAATAGCGCCTTAAAGGGATTAAAAATCATAAGTTTCATTATTCTACTGGGCTATTATCTTCTTGATATGTGACCAAAAATGCATATGAGTATATGAGCGTGCTATTTGATACACGTCGGTGCATGCATTGTGCATCCCCAGGACTCCAATGGATTAATCTCAAAAACTATGCGGGTCTTGGAGAGAAAAGATCCCTGCGTCTTTAAAGTTTATGTAGCAACAGAGGGATTGTAGCGATAATGCCATTGGGGCGGCAGATCAGTTACTTCTGACGCTCCAAAGCCTCGGGGAGTTGGCTCAAGATTGCTTGTCTTTGATAAGGTCCTCGCTATGTAGCTGCAACTTCGTGATCTGGGAAAAGATTGGTAAAGATTGGTAAAACGTGGCAAAAAGCTCGCAGGTCAGGAAATAAACCGAGCAACCTTTAAAATCGGTTTCATTCAGAGTGAATGCAACGTATCAGGGAAGCTCCGTCACGTGTTTAGCTTTTTTTTTTCGGAGGCGTCAGGCTGCAATTGTTTTTTATGCAGCTGTCGGGACCCGGCAGTCGGCTCCTCACTTTGAAGTGCGCTGCTCCAGCCTGTCGACTCAGTTGGTGTTGGAGTCGCCTGCAGGAGAGACCTACCGTGCGGCATGACAGCCTGAAACCACAGGGAGGAGAAAAGGAGGAGGGAGAAAAGCGGTATTTTTTTCCTCTCCGTAAACCGACTCAAACCTGAACGGACTGTATGTGGACGCGTCGTGGAGACGAGTACTGTGGATTATACGCGCTTTTTGTGGATAAAAACAAAACAACAACAACAACTGGAGTTCAATTTGAGAGAACTCGTGGATCGATGGTAAGTTACAAGAGTGTGTGCCTCCTCAAACTGGCCCCCATTGGAGTTCCCTTTGATGTGCTGTTGACTCGCCTCTGAAGTAATGTTCTGGGGGAAATGAGCCGCTTTTCTTACGCTTAAAGAACGCGTCGAATCGTTTCTGTACCCTTCACTTCATTTTCTCTTCGACATTTGTTTGATTTAATGTTTAAAGTTAAAGTAGAAAACTGGAAGAAGTGCTCGTTTCTTTTTTGTGGAATTCCTCCCCCACAAGATCTGAGACTTTCGTGTACTTGGGATTGGACGTTAAAGAGGGGTTGTTGTTTTTCCCCGGCTTAAATGTAACAGTAAAGAAACTTTTTAAAAGACTCTTGTGACAGCATTAACGTGAGTGGGGTTGTAATGTACACGGTCTCGTGGAATATAATATTGAAGAGTTGCTTATTATTTAGGAGCAGTAGCCTATGTTGTTGCTACAGGATGATTTTGAGTTGTTGCTGTGTCCGGAGCTGGTTTTTACAGTCTCTGGCAAGTTTAACACTTGAGCAATGTAACCGTGTATCTGTGATACAAAGTGACATCTGCAATGTTGCACATCAGCCGCTGGTAGATTGTAACATTGATGCTTTGGGGTGTAGAAGCGATTATCTGTAGCAAAGTGCTCATAATCTCTGCGATGATGGTAGAAGAGATAGCTGGATGTTTTAAAGATTTGAGCACGTTAAAGCTCCGTGAGTAAGTACACCAAACAGCAGCAGCAGCCAGTTAACTCCATTAACAATTTTGGTCACGTTTTTCGATCTCTTCCAGTTTGTCCCACATCCGTGTCCTACAGGTACTCACGGGGGAGGCTCAATTTGACGTGATTTAGCCGCTTGTGATGAGATGTAGAGACGCAGGAGTGACTGCCCGGGAATGAGAAAGTGGCAGTGATGATAGAAAGACATGTGCTTGCATTCTGCAGCAGGCGGCCAGGCTGTAACCCTGACATCGGTGTCCGTGCGTAATGCTCAGGATTAATGACTTATTAATGGTGCTCAGGTCATACGTGTGATTACTACTCCTCGTGTTCTTATCGAAAAGGGAGATGATGTAGATTCAGCTCAGGTGGTTTTTCCACTCGACAGTGCATGTGCGAAATCACTGTTAAATGCATGTTAATGTAACCAACAGCGCCTCGCTAGAAGTCACATTCCATGTTGAGATATGAAGAAATGCTGTTTATGTAATGCTGCTGCAGCGTTTTCTCACATTTTTCTCTGAACTAGCCTGTCTTTCTCTGTGAAAGTCAGCGAGGGTCTGAAAAGACTCTTACTGCGTCTCTCCCCCTTTGAAGTTGGGGCGGATCTGGTTTTGATTAGATCAATACTGTGTGTTTCAGAGAGAAGACGGGCAGCCGGAGAGAAGCTCCCCCGCTGACATAAGAGAGTGAGGAGATTACAGTAGAAGCTCAGAGGAGAGGCGCGCAACACACAGGCTCTCTCCTGCTGCCTTCAGAGCCATGAGCCGGGCGCTTATGGACCATATCGCCAGTAGTTTCCGAGAAGATGCTCCTCGACCCCCGGTGCCGGGGGAGGAGGGCGAGGCGCCCTGCTACCCCGGCAAACTCGCAATGATGAAACCCCTGGAAGCCCCCAAATCGGTTCTGCTCTGCTCTCCTGGCTCCTCGGCGAGGAGGAACGAGGATGGTCTTGGGGAGCCAGAGGGGAGTGCCTCCCCGGATTCACCGCTTTCCCGGTGGACAAAGTCTTTGCACTCTCTCCTCGGGGACCAGGACGGTGCTCTTCTCTTTAGGACATTCCTGGAGCGAGAGAAATGTGTCGATACTTTAGACTTTTGGTTCGCCTGCAATGGCTTCAGGCAAATGGACCTCAAGGATACCAAAACGCAGAGAGTCGCCAAAGCAATTTACAAGCGCTACATCGAGAACAACAGCATTGTCGCCAAACAGCTCAAGCCCGCGACTAAAACCTTCATACGGGATAATATCAAGAAGCAACACATAGACTCTGCGATGTTCGACCAGGCGCAGACCGAGATCCAAACCAACATGGAGGAGAACGCGTACCAGATGTTTCTGACCTCTGACATTTACCTCGAGTACGTGAGGACTGGGGGAGAAAACCCGAATCACGTCAACTCGAACGGGTTGGGCGACTTGAAAGTTGTATGTGGATACCTGCCCACGCTCAATGAAGAGGAGGAGTGGAGTTGTGATTTCAAAGCCAAAGCGCTGGTTGGACTGTCAGCGAAGGCGCAGAGGGCCACCGTGTCCATGAGGGCGGTGGAGGTGATGGAAAGGGGATACAGGTATGGCTGCAACACCTTTAAACTGCTTTACCCAGAATCTATGATGTACATGAGTAATAATCCACATTATAGGCAGCTGGAAACATTTTTTCTCATGTGTAAAAGTGCAACACGTGTTTTTTCACCAAATCATGTCAGGGTTTTCTTTTAAGTTTGTAGAAAACTCTGTCTGTCTTTCACTCCCTGGCTCTCTGGCCCCTCTCACCATCTCCAGCAGCAGCCCTCTGCTGGCGCTCGCCTGGATTTCCGGGGCTTTGAAATAGTTGAGCAGAATGAGGGATCGTCTTCCACAGGAAAAGTTCAGAGCACACGGCTGGCTCTGGCCCCAGCCAGCAAATAATAGATGATGACATTGCTATGCTATGCCTCCTCCTGTACCACACTGTCCTCAAGCCTTTTGGCGGAGATATAAATCTATAGCATATCTATAGACAGCACTTTGAAATGGATGTTCTGCAGCTTCATTTGGATGCTTATTATGGCCTTTCTATCTCTGCCTGTCCAGTTTTAAAAGAGTAAAATCAAAGTTCACATTGAAGCTGCATCCCAAACAAATAAATGATTTTCTTGAGGAGTTTATAGGCCTATAAAATGTTGGTGTATATAAAGAATCTGTCAAATAGAAGTGCCAACATTCACTGAATTACAAGTTGCAAGATCCTAACTTTCACAGTGAGTATGACAGGCAAAGCAAACTGACAGCTACCTGCTTTGGATTGACAGCTTGTGTGTGCTGGTAGTTAGTGGGTGGGACTTTCCTATAGTGTGATGCTTGTTGCCCAAAGTGAGAGTATAGTCCTCTTTTGACATGAAGCCCTGGTGCCTTTCTCTCCCCTCCCATTGTCACCCTACAGATTCAGAACATGTGGAACCCATTTCTCCCTTTTCCGCTTCCCTCTACTCACCTCTTCTCATCTGACTTTCTTTTTGAAAAACAAACCCTGAACGGCAGCAGCTACAGTACAGAATCAACACCTCCCCACCCCAGCCCTCTCACTCTCTTCTTTCCTCTTTTCTTGTTTGCGTCAATTCTCCTCTGATTCCCTCCTTTGCTGCTTCCCACCCCCACCCCCTGTCTTCTCCACTTTTATCTTTTTTTCCTTTTGAAATCTCAGGGATGGGGACTACGAGGCATGCTTTTGGAGCGAAAGTGAGGGGAAAGAGCGGAAAGGAAGGACAGAGAGATGGAGGGGTGGGATGGGGGTGGGGGAGTGCACCTCCATGAAAGAAAGGGAGGGAGGAGAAAGGATAAATGAAGGGGGTGAGAGAGAGGCAGGAGGGAAGAATGCAAGGCCAGCTGTGTTAAATACCTGACTCTTTGCAAACCCCTCTGAAGGTCAGCCTGGAGCTGGGGGGCCTACAAGCTTTAGTCCTGCTGGGTCTCTCCCTCCTCGTGAAGACCCCCTTTTTTTCCTCTCCCCTTTCTTTCCTTCTCTGACACACTCTCATGCTTCCGCTCTATGCTTTTTTTCCCTTTTTTTTTTTGGTCACTCCCCCCTTTTCTCCTCCTCCTGTACCATGGCAAGAATGCATGCACAGCGGGAGGTCAATGCTGAGGAAAGAGTGAGTGTGAATGGAAAGAGAGAAATTGTGGGCTATTTAAGAAGGCATAAAAAGGGCATAAGGAGAAACCCACAGCTTTCCCAGTGCAGATTAACTTGTGTTTGAGGGGTGGAGGTTGCCAGGCCCCAGAGTAGCCGGTCACATTCATTCATTACAGGGTGTAGCTGTTATTGGTAGCAGACAAGGTCATATATACACACACACTCGCTCGTTTAATCTCTCTTAGTGTCATTAAAACCTCAGAAGAAACAATCTGTCTTGATCTTAGATCCTCAACACAAGTGAAATACACTCAACTGATTTCCCCACGAAGTAGAAATGAAATGTCACCCACCTGTTGGACAGTGATTCTCAGTGTTGTATTGGCATTAATCTGGTCTCTGTTGTTGTAACCTCCCCAGATCATACAAGAGAGGAGACTCACTCAACCCCTGCCATGTGGGCTCTTTTGCCCCCGTCAGCAGCACCAATGACAGCGAGGTGTCCAGTGACGCCCTCACCGACGATGCCATGTCCGTGACTGACAGCAGTGTGTAAGTGAATATTAACCAAACATGCAAGTGTCTGTCTGTCTGTGTGTGTGTGAAAGAGAGAGAGAGAATGCCAGCACATGAGGGTGTTTCAGGAATGTGAAATGAGGTGCTGTGGAAATAAAAAAAAAACAAAAAGATTAAGTGACACCTTCCTCCAGCTGGCCGTTGGGAGTCGTAGCCAAACTGGAAGAATGGTTTGCTGTAGTGGGAATATTGGTGAATTGTGGCCCATTGAAAACACGGGAGCAGCCAGGATGTGGCATGGGGTCAGTGCCATGGATGTATAAGGAGAACTGGATAGTGTGTCGGAGACGAAAGTTTCTCAGTGGCGCACAAAGCCAAAAAAGTTTGACTTCCGGGTCTGAAATTACCCGGATCTTCCACATGGTGCGGTCCACAGAGCAAGTGCACTGGCGTTTCCTTTAACCTCGCCACCCAAGCGCTCGGTCTCATACTCGCTCACATGAACGACAGTGACTCTGTAACTCTGGATTCGGCTATTATTGCATTTTACAACTTTTAGGACATAATGATTTAAATAAGGGCTATTTAAGTGTTTGTATAGTGAAGTTGATGTAGCTCAAAAAAAAGTTATCTGCTGATTTACAGACGTCTCTTTCACAATGTAAGTCTCTTGGGACAAGTGTGCATCATGTGATGAACCCGGAAGTTGTAATTACACGGTTTGGCCACTATGTCAAATTGGCTTCAAAGACCTGCACCGTTCCTGGTATCCTTGTATTCTAAAACAACTCTCTTTTTGTTCATATTTTTTAACCTTATACTGTAAATGCAGAGAGACTTTGAGTTCATACATGGGACAATGAGTATAGAGGCTTTACATTTAGTGCATCAGTTGACATGGGCACTGTTGGCAAGGTAGTTTCACAAAGTAGTGCTTTAGAAAGTAGAAGTTGTGAAAAATGCCAATGACAAGTTCTGAGAGCCCATGCTAACTTGTTTTGTCTAACCCAAAGATTTACGAAGAAACCGAGAGAATCGGCAAATATTCACATTTCAATAACCTGAAATTAGCAGATGTTTGGCATTTTTGCATGCTAAATGACTTAAATGATTGTTCATCAAAACTGTTGTCGACGAACTGCCTATGGATTGACTAATCAAGGAATTGGCTGATCGTTGCAGCACAAAAACAGTGCATATGTGTTATCCCTCTGTCCACATGTGGTTTGTGCTTATCTGTGTGTACGTGCCTAGGGCCTTGTTCTTCTAAAGGATTACTTGGCGTAATCACGTGTCTCTCAAGTGACATGGTACTATGAAGTCATTGCATGGTGCACAGCTCAAGGCCAAGAGCGCTCAGGTCAGCTGGTTTTTGGACAGAAAGCAGAAAGATCTTGGTACGAGTTCTTTCTTTGCCTCATCTCACATGGTAGGCGTCAAGGCCTGCATGGATGATGTCAGTGAAGCAGTCAAGGTTTACCATGACTAAGCTAAAGAAACTTACAGACTGAGACACTGATGTTCAGTGCAACCAGTGGGCTGGGCTACACATAAATATGGCAGCTATAAAGAGTTTTTTTTTTTACAACAGGGAGTCCTCTGCTGTGGCATATCTGTGGACAGCCCTGCTTCAAGGAGACCGGGGCCCATATAGTCCTATTCTGCTGTACTTTGCCCCAGTGCAGTGACAAAGCCCTGGCCACAGGGACACAAACCCCCCACCACCACCACCACCGCCACCACCACCTCAATCCCTGCCCGCTCTGGCCTTGATCAGAATATCTGACTCTCTTTAGGTCAGTTGAAAGGACCCATAAACATTTGAATCGCATTTACAGATAAAGAATAGAAAAGGGAAAAGGCAACAGGGGAGGAGGCGGTTGGGTGGGAAGAGAAAGAGAGTGGTGGAGGGGGGGATTTTTGCTTATATCTTATTTATGGATTTGCTTGGACGCTGGGGAATGCAGCTGCGCAGACTTCAAACATTACCTTATCTTACAAACCAGCCTTTTGATGTGCGGAGATCAGAGGCTGGCTGCGGCAGCGCTTGCCAAATGAAGATTGGGAGGGGAGGGGGGGGGGGTTGCTTATGCGCATGACTGTGGCATTTCAAAGCAAAAGTGGAAAAGTGCTCCACAGTTAGGCTAGGTCACCAGGAAACTGCTGTTTAGCATGGAGAAAAGACACTGTTTTACACTGTCAAGTGCTGCAGTTTGAAGCTTGAGCTTCGCTGTTTGTTGTTTGATTTAATTTTTTAAGCCAGTTCAGTCCCTCAGATAGATTTAACCAGGTTAGCTGCACCCTTGGGTCCTGTCCCGCAGTAACTCTTTGAATAAGTAGAATGAGTAGCTAATGCTAACAGTGTCCTCAGCTCAACATAAGTCAGTAGGGGAATGCTAATGCTGACACTTCTTCTGTCCAGTAGAGCAGAGCGCACTGTGACTGCTGTGTGTGTGTGTGTGTGTGTGTGTGTGTGTGTGTGTGTGTGTGTGTGTGTGTGTGTGTGTGTGTGTGTGTGTGTGTGTGTGTGTGTGTGTGTGTGTGTGTGTGTGTGTGTGTGTGTGTGTGTGTGTTGAAAGGAAATGGCCAGCAGGGTTCCCAGTGCTGTGCTGGAGCCAGAGCTGAAATTGAGTGTCATTTCTAGGGCAAACAGAACCTCCAACCACCTCACTACGAGCCATGTAACCCGGTCTCCTCCGACACACAAACAAGACCGGAAATGCTGGGCTTGATTTACCTCAGAGTGTCTTTTTTGTTCTCAAATTAAGTCTAAAAGATGAAAAACAAAATGGATGAGATAATTAATAAATTAGATTTATTCTTGCTTTGATCTACCCGGTTGGCTAACAAGCTTCTTCCTGAATGGCTGTTTGGTCTTAAATGATGTATCTGATTGGGTAATTGACCTTTGTGATCTGTCTGCACACCTCCAGTGATGGCATCCCTCCGTATAAACTGGGCTCCAAGAAACAGCTACAGAGAGAGATGCAGCGCAACATGAGGATGAACAGCCAAGTCTCTCTGCCTGCTTTCCCTGTAAGTACACACACACACACACAAGCTCACAAGTCTTTTTGAACCTGGGTCCCACAGTGTAATTTCCATACCACCCTCTGTTCCGGGTCTCTCTTGGTTCTATGAATAGTACTGCACAAACTGTATTCGGCATTCTCAATTCAACAACACCAGCAAAGATCTGAAGAGTAACGTCAACGATCCTGCCTCCCACTCACACACGCATACACGCACATAAGCGCACATACATACATACAAACACGAGCCCCCTCGCTACCTTTGGTGTCACCTACACCCCCATTAGGGTTCCTTGAAGTCTGCGGGAGATGGGGAGGTCTCTAAGCTGTTTATCGCCACAGTGCTCGGAACGCACCAGGGTTTTTCTTCCCTTCCGATGCTGCAAATATGGAGAATAGGGAGAGATGAGGAAGATCTCTGCCGCTTTATCCCGAGGGCTCTGAAATCAGCCCGGCTCCCAACAAAAACACAAAGATACTCAGACACATTCGCACGCACATGCGCGCACACGCAGCGCTTTGATCCAAGGATGAATGGAGCAAACGCACAGGGAAGTGACAACTTCCAACAGAGCTGGCCCCCTTTTTTTCCACGGCACCCCCACCCCCCTACACACACACACACACACACACACACACACACACACTCAGCCAGCCCTCCCCTAAAAATGAGGGATCTTGGGGAAGAGTTTGAGCGTGTCATGTGAGCTCTCAGTGGGTCAGAGGGGAGCTGGTAGCTTAAGGCTTAAGAGAGGCTAACTTCAGGTTGAGAGAAGAACTGGAAAGGAGGTCCGAAACAGAGGCAGGGGGATATCTTGCAGAAGCAGCTTGTTAAAATAAACTTGACGTAACCCCCTCTTTTTCAACATTAAGAAACAAGCAGCAAGTGTCTCTCGTATCGGGAAAAGATCCACAGATTGGTTCACGCCACTCTTCTCTCACTGTCCCCCTTTTGCTTTATTTTCGCTTTTATTCTTGTTTTTGTTTCCCCGTCTGATTTTTGGCAATGGCACCATTCCCATGGTGCACCAGCCCTAGGCTCCATCAGACAGCGCCTCTTTTTCTCACTCTTTTCTCCCCTTCATCCCTACTACAAAGGGATGGGAGAAACAAAAAAGGAGAAAAATCAAGAAAGCCCCAGTGCAAAAATGCAAATAATTTAAGGTGTCACTATACTGTACCTCAAAGGTGCCCAGTGTGTGACAAGGGGGGAATAAATTACCTCAACCCGTCTGATCTTCCAGCCTTTTTTTTTGTCACCTTTATCTCTTTCCTCCAATCCTTCCCTCTCTTCATTTTCTCTTTCTCTCCCCTCCTGCGAGCACACATCTCTGCATCTCAACTTCTCCCATTTGTTTAATCCCTCATCCTTTCCTCCCTGGAGTTCTCTTCCACCCCCTGTCGATATGTGGCTTTTATTCCAAGATGTAAAGCCACTGCTTCCCATCTATCTATCCCTCCATCCCTCCCTCCACCATCCTATTCTCCCCCCACTGAGTGTTTGATATTTGACGAGGAAGCCTTTGAAGTGAGCTGACTTTAAAGAGGCCTGCTGATGATGACAGAGGGAACCAGCCGAAGCCTAGCCCAGCATGACCATACACCAGGCCTGTCACCCCTTGATACAACCCCGTAGCCGTGGGTGCCTATGGGAGTGCCCTGATCAGTGCCACCAATGGTGGAGCAGTCGCTGGTGGAGAACAATGCATAAATATAGACAGATGAGGGGAGAGGAGTGTGGATATCTTTGTAGAAGTTGGGGGTGGCTGGGGCTTGGTCATGGAGGGATGACAGGGATACAGCGGCTAATGTATCTCCTTCTCCCCAAAGCGTACTCGCCGACCTCCCAAGGAGATGGTCCCAATGGAGCCGGCAGAGTTTGCAGCCCAGCTCATCTCCCGCTTAGAGGGCCTGAAGAGGAAGCAGGACACCATCAACTCTCTGGAGGAGAGGCTGCAGCAGATTCAGGAGGTTTGTTTTTTACTGGAAAAGTCAATTTTAAGGTGTTTTTTTTAATTATTATTCCTCAGTTAATGACTTTGTATGTCTTGTTACCAGGAGGAGGAAAGAGAAGACACAGAGATCATGGGAAGTGCTCCCCAGCTCTCTCCCCACCCCTTGACCCTCCTCCCTGGCACCTCTGACGAAGACCCCCAGGCAATCCTGGATGAACACCTCTCTCGTGTCCTGAAGACCCCCGGCTGCCAGTCCCCAGCTGTCATCCGCCACTCGCCTCGCTCCAGCTCCCCAGAGCACAAGCCCTTCACGCGGGCAGGCTTTGGGATCAAGGCCCTAGTAAGGACGGGGCCCTCCAGTTCTTCTGTCTGTAGTCCTGAGCAAGGGGCCATTACTCTGCCCTTGGGCCCCAGCAGGACCCTCGTGAGCAGGCAGAGCACAAAACACATCCACCACCACTACATCCACCATCATGCCAGTCCCAAGACCAAGGAGCAGATTGAAAGGGAGGCAGCCCTCAGGGTGCATGGCCTGTGCTCCAGCAGTGGCGAGTGCCAGCCTTACCAGCGCAGCCGCAGCCTGGGCAGAGAGATGTGTGGGGCCGTCTCAGTAGACAACAGTATTGGGTCAGTTCCAAGCACTTTAAATTCATGTCCCGTTTATTTCCTGTTTTCTCCTGTTGATTGGATAAAAACTATCAATACTAATTATCTCTTCCTCCCAGGCGTTCCAGCTCTCTGTCCAGGCGTGTGTGCCGTTCAGGGGCTGAGGAGGGAGTAGCGGAGAGGTGCATGGAGGACTGTGGGCCCTTACAGCTGCCCAGCGACACAACAGACCCCACCCAGAATGTGCTGCAGTGGATCCTGGAAAGTAAACGGCAGGGCAGGCACAAGTCTCACAGGTGAGCAGTTGCTGGCACCTGGAGTGCTTGGGTTTTTAAGTTTTATCTTAGTCTAAAATGTCCTAATTTATGTCCCACCACAACATGTTGTTGATGCATGTCGTCTTGTTTCATTTCTCCCCTGCAGTAACCAGAGCACCAAGAAATCCTTTGGAGGCTCCTCTACCCAGACGCACACGTGGGGTGGTGGCGGAAGCTGTGGCCACCTACGTAGCCACCAGCCAGCCCAGCCATTCATCCAGGACCCAGCCATGCCCCCCTTGCCCCCTCCCAACACTTTGGCCCAGCTGGAGGAGGCCTGCCGCAGACTGGAGGAGGTCTCCACCAAGACCACCAAGCAAAGGTACACAGAAACTAGAGAGCAGTTGTTGAATATTGCTCTTAGCCGTGGTTTGCTGTCTGGCTTTCTTATGATTTCTAGCCATCCCAGATTTGTTTTTGTTTTTTTAAATATATTGATGTCTCGCATAATCACTGAAGGAAATATCAGTGTGTATTATTGATCCTAATAATAACGTTTATCGTATCTCTTCCCAGGCATTCAATGTCCGGTCTCCAGCAAGAGAAGAGCCACCTAGTGCCTGTCCAGTGTGAGGGCTCCGTCCCTCTGTCTCTAGCCAATCCCAGCCCCGCTGGCCTCCTCACAACCAGCCCCGGCCTCCAATCAGAAGAGTACGATGCCTCTAGCGTCCTGCCCTCCCTCTCCTCTCCTCCTCTCTGCTCCTCTTCCTCCTCCTCTCAGCCATAGCCTCCACCTTGCAGTGTACTTCTACCCTTTTAACTCTTCCTCCTTGACACCTGCACTGCTCACTGCACATGTAGGGAAGACAGACGTGCAAACCTACATATCACACACGTGCACACACCCACATACCAGTCACGCAAAAGAAAAGGTGACCCCCTTCTGCAAAGCTTATTTTAAGCACAGTGTACACAGATGCCTGGCTCTGCCTCTGTTTGCATGGATCTTGTGTATTTGTGCTGTGTGTGGGGAGTGTGTAGTCACTGCACCACCTGACTGAGACATCCCTTTCATATATATGTATCATTTTTATTGGCTGTCCTTCAGTGAGCTGGCAGTCGGCTGGGGCGAGCAGAGCTTAGCAAAGAGAGAGCTCCTCTGAAGTGGGCCTACAAAGCCTTGGACATAGCTGAAGGGGAATTGATAATACTATGCCCCTTCTCCATGCACACACAGCACACAAGTACACACTCACTGATGGCACTGGGTCACTCACTCACTAGGGTTGTTCTTACTGTATTTCTAGTCTAGTACTGTCTTCTGTTCACTCTCGCTGAAAGTAGTAGACTGTTGATTAGAGTCCCGTAGCAGCTTTGCTCTGTTTCTGATTTCTCTTTTGATCATTATCTTGTTAAATATCACAGAGGGTGTCCACTCCTTCTAACACACCCTTTCTCTCCCTCTTTGTCTACTTTCAGGATGAAGGAGTGTAAAAAGGGTTTAGGAAGCCACGGGGTGTGCAGTGGCGAGACAGTGGTGACGTATTTCTTCTGTGGTGAGGAGATCCCCTACCGGAGGACCATGAAGAGCCACAGTCTCACCCTGGGCCACTTCAAGGAGCAGCTCCGCAAGAAGGGCCACTACAGGTGTGTGTAGATGGAGATTCGAGCACACGGGGGATGATGGTTAAAGTATTACAGGAGTGACTTCAGTGACGTAAGGGGAACTTTTGCCATTGGTGCCTCTGTGATTTTGGGATTGCCGGCAATAAAAACATTGTCAGTTCATTGACCTTGACATTCCCTTTAGTTGATCAACACAAACCCTCTTGCAGACAGTGTACAGGTCGCAGTTTGAAGGTGAAGCTTTAGAAAAGGGTAGCTTTATATAACGCAGTGTAATTTTTTTAAAGTGGCAATCGCGCGGGCAGGAAGCGGAGGAATTGGTAGAGGAGTCATTTCTAGTATCTCCAGTGGTACAGGAGCTGGTATGGCTGAATTTGCTGGTGACATTTAAGACATTGTGAGCAATGAAAATTGCCACAATCCAACAGGGCAGGACTAAAGGAAACCACAAACTGAAGCGAGAACGTCAAATGATAGCTAGCTAGCTACACGGTCTAGTTGTAAATTTATATTTTTGAATAGTGTTCAGCGCCTGTGTGACCTGATATTTGTTGTCCACATTTATTTGTGCTTTATCCATGTGGAGCACTCTTATCAGTGTTTGTTTCTGTGTGTGTGTGTGTGTGTGTGTGTGTGTGTGTGTGTGTGTGTGTGTGTGCGCAGTCAGATTCAGGCCTCTGTGGTTTTTGTGTGTGTGTGTGTTGAGGGGGGTGCAATGAAAAGGAAAGGACAAGAGCGAGGGAGGGTGGGTGTTGCGGGGGTTAGTGGAAGAGTTTGAACTGCAGCGATTTGGGTCCCATCTGGTATTGATTTCCATGCTAAGGCACACTTAATACACATGGCTTTGAAGCCCCGGCCCCTTTCATTTCAACCAACAAAGACTCACACAAATGGCCAGCGTGCAAATTCTTCACTGATGCTATCAGGGGCTCTTTTTTTTTTCCTGCCCTGGTGTGTGTGTATGTGTGTGTACATGTGTGCACGCATGAATGTGCTTGCGTTGAACGTGCACAATGTTTACACATGTTGTAATCATTTTATGGATATTTCTGAAAGGCAGATTGTTAAATGCCAGATTCGCTTGTTTGCTGTACTTCAGGGCCCCGACTGAGGCCGCACAGCTTCGATGTGTGTTTGCGGAGAGAGATTTTACTTTGATTGCTCCTTTCCAGTGGGCATTAAAGGGAAACGATCAAACATTTATTGTTTAGGCTGCCATGCTCTCCAGGATAAGCACTGGGTTGAGCATTGTGTTAATAATTACAGATATCAAACTATTTCTGGAGGAAAAAAAGCTAAAGAACTTTATAGAAACTTCTTCCTGTCCAGATGTGTGCAGTGTTTTTGGAACAACAAATGTGACAAGCACTTAGGTCCAAGTTCTCCACATCTGTCTGTTTGCTCCCCCACCCCTCTTCTTTTCTCTCTGGCTTGCTGTCTCAGTTCCTGTGTCATACCATCCACATTTTTTTGGAAAGAGAGCCGCGCGGCGCTTTAATAGCAGCCAGAGAATGTGTGGAGTTGGGTCATTTCAACATGGCAGCGGTTCAACAAAGAACAGTACTGCTGGGCCCTGCCAGACGATATTGGTGCCAGATGTCAGTGCAAACGGAGAGAGAAGGGGAGAAGGGGGGAAAAACAGATCTAGCCACATAAAACATGTTCCAGTGGAAATTCAGGCTCTCTCTGTCTCTGTCTGTCTCTCAGCAAAAAAAAAAGATCACAGCTCTTTGAAGATTTTTTTTTTGTTTTGTTTTGTTTTTAAGAGTAGGACAGATCGACTTTTTCTTTCTTGTCTCCTTCCTCCTCCAGATTGGAAAGGAGGACACAATCATTAGGCGTGTCTTGTGCTCCCTCATCTGCTTTGTCTTATTTACTCACTTTTTATTTTCCTGAGAAGAGACCTCCTGTATCTCGTTTAGTTGAAACCTTCCTGTACTTCGAATGTAGCTGCTTTTTATTAGTGACCACCCTCATGCTGACTGGCGCGTGTGCGCTCAGGCACCTTTTGCAAGGATTTTCTTTTTCTTTTTTTTTTAAGATTTTAGCTCTCGTTTTATAAGTATTGCATGTTCGACTTTGTCAGCCTCCCCATCTCATTAAAAACAAAATGCTCACAAACATACCCACATTCCAGTCACCCCACACATGGAGCAAACCGAGGCATTTTTCCATTACATAGTTAATGAGTGAATTCTGAGACACCCCCTCCTCCCCAACCAACCCACCCCTGCTGGTTTCTCTTCCTCTAAAATGAGGATGGGGGGGTTGCATCATTAATGGCCCAGTGAAGTTATGGCTGACGAGAAGCCCCTCCTTTAGAATTTTGTTTTTTCGTCAACACACACAGAAAGTTGTCAGGCGGCTGCCCTTCCGATAGCACTCAGCGAGAGCTCATGCTATCAACGCGGGTAAGGAAGGACACGGTGTACTGCTTGCTCTTTCTCCTCCTCCACTGTTCTTTTTCTTTGTCCCTGTAATAATGAAACGGGGATGAGGAGCGAGTGAAAGCCAGTGCATGTGTGTGTCGTCAAACGTGTGTAGGAGTCGGTGTGTGTGTGTGTGGGGGGGGGGGGTAATGACAGGCAGACTTGCAGGCACCCAAAATTTCAGCCTTTGTCAAAGGACCCCTTCATTTGCACGCTGGCCTAATTGGCCCCAAAAACTCGCAACAACATGAAGGAGGAAAAAGGAAAGGGAGAAGTAAAAGAGAGAAGGAACACGGAGGGAGGGATGAAGAGAGCGAGCGAGCCTCTTATTTTAGACCAAGACGTTTTAGCAGCAGGTTCCACCCCACCCTGAGAGGTCTGTAGGCCCAGCAGGCTCGGTTGATTGTGTGCCGAGTGGCTTTTCATGGATGGCGGAAATGAGGCTTGATGTTAAAAAGGTCGAACCAAGGGGGTGGCAACAAGCTGTTTGACTTTTAGGGTCTTTTCTTTGTGACTTTTAGTTTATAAGCCTTAATGTTTCTTGGATCATGCTTGTATGAAAAAGACTGTGGGTGTTAACTCTCTGCTGTCTCTCGTGTCGCAGGTACTACTTCAAGAAGGCCAGTGATGAGTTCGAGTGCGGCGCGGTGTTTGAGGAGGTGTCAGACGACGGCTCCTTGCTGCCCACCTATGAGGGCAAGATCCTGGGCAAGGTGGAGAGGATGGAGTGAGAGCCGCCCCTGTTGTGGATTACACTCCTACGGACGCTTTACACCTCCCATGGATGTACTCCTTCCTGTGCTCACACACACACACAAACACACACACGCAAAGTTTGTGTCTTTTAAGCTACGACTGTAGGACCGGATATGTCGCTGAAGGAAGGAGGTTTGGAAAGATGGAGAGGAAAGAGGAAGGAGGACAAGTTATCGCTATTACAGGACTTATCACGTGAAGAAAATAAAGGATTGTTTGTTGCTGGACTGAAACATCTCTACGTTTCCAGAAGAGAAAACTCTAGAGACTCTAGGTGAATGACCACTCCTCAAAGAAGCCGGGCGGTGGGTTCAAATCTGAGACTGACAGCCTATCTGGCCCCGTCTGTGCTAGCATCTGCCCACTGGCACTCGCTAGCACACCGCTAATATGTATATGCAGATATACATGTACATTGCATTGTATTGTGATGCTCGTATTGCTGTGTAAAGATTTCTGTTGCTATTTATTGGAAATACCCCTGCCCCAAACCTATTATTCTTCCATGGACAAGCTGCTTGGAGTTGGAGAAACTTCTCCAATTTTTTTTTTTTTTTTTACCCCTTCTGAGCATCAGTTCTCAAGCAAAGGAAATGGGTTTTATTCATTTTCTGCCCCTCATATTGAACTGTAAACTTCAAAAATACCTCTTCAAAAACTCCACTCCTGTTCCTGGAGATTTAGTGGGGCATCTCTGATCTCTTGGCTGGAGAGCTTACTGCTGAAGCTTTTGAGAATGGCTCTCTATCATTTCAAGTTTGATAATATATTTACTACTGCAGTGCTATTTGTGGTTGTGTCCCCATGTGCTCTGAAGGGCCCTGAGTGTACTATGAAAAAGGAACAAAAATGCTATTAATGTTTAATTCCCTACTCTGGGACTCTGCCCAGCTAGCCTTGATCTGTCGCGTCTTAGTGCCTTTGTTTCAGTGGCGCAGGCATCGCACAAATAGCCTACGTATTTACTAAGAGGAAACTGCCCTGAACAGGTCCTTGAGTCCCCAAAATGTGTTTACACCAATATTAATATTTACCAACAAAAAGCTCTATAATGTGCTCCCCAACGTGCTTACGTATGTGATTGTGTGACTGAGTTGCTTTTGAGTAGGGTTACTCTGTGTGTATTTGAAGCCTGCACTATGAGCTGCAGATGATAATGATGGTGATATACACTATGTCCATAGTGTTTTAATTGAGTACAGTAGCTGTGCCTACATGGATTCTTGCCGTGTTTTACCCAGTTTTCAGGGTCCTATTACTCCCTTGGTTTTTACAAGGGGCCTTATGTTGAAAAGATATTTTTATGCCTTTTAGTATCTGTTTCATCATGTTTATGTTTTATAATATTTTTCATGGCTTCCTTGGCTCCACTTGTAAACTGTAAATTATGCGTTCTATAGAGCTCAGTTGAAAAGATGCCTCGGTACTTTAATTATTGTAATTATGAAGAGATGTAGCCTTTATTAAAATGTTTTATTTTTCAAATTAGCAAATGGCTTCCTATGGTTTTGTGTGCGTCTCTTGTGATGGGGTGTTCTATGGATTTTCCTACCTCTAATTGGGATGCTGGGAGTGTGTGTGTGTGTGTGTGTAACAAACTTCCTCACACACACACCACACACACACACACACACACACACACACACACACACCCCGCTGTGGAGAGTGCAACTCGTTGGATCCAGTGAGAAATCTCTGCCAGATTTACATCCATTATCAGCTCTTAATTTACTCCCTGTTGGAAATTAAAACATGCAGCATTAATTTGGCCACCAGAGTCTCTGTGTGTGTTTTTAGTGTGAGAAGGAGAGAGACATGGAGAGTTATCTAAAGTGTGTGTTAATGAGACATTTGGCAAATACGTGCCCCAAGTACATTTCACCCAGCTATTTACATGGTTAACCATTTGGCCTCCCGTGGCACTTCATGAACTGTGCGTAAGTGTAATGTGGTCTTTTGCTCAGACTCAATTAGGGGCCCGGTGAATAGATGATAACTCACAGGGTGGCTGAAAACAGACTGCTGCATGAATGTAAGTTACAGGTGAGGAACAAAACGTTTTTAGATTCAATCCTGTCTTTAATGGATAGGTTCACAAATTTAAGTCCGTTTTAAAACAATAGTCAGGTGCCCATATGAACATTTGAACAAGTTTTGCTTGCTGCAATCATTCCCCCTGTTTATATTGGCCATTAAATAAAAAACTTCGTAATTTGTTTTTAATGTAAGTGGTAGACAAAACAGTCCTCATTTTGTGCAAATATGGAAGACAAATCAAGTGGATATCTTCCAAAGTTACAGACATTTTAGTACAAAATTCCCTCTTTTTGTTACTAACCTTCAACTGCAGCTCATCGGGGAAACACATTTTATACTAAAAAGAAAATTTGGATGATACCCACTTAATTTGTCTAACTTAAACTGCAGAAGCCTCATATTAGCTTCAAATAAAGTTTGAATTGAGGACTATGAACTTTGTCCCACATCACTTCCATTGAAAGCGCATTAGGAAAGGCTCTTTTAATGACTGGTATGAACAGGAGGAATGCTTACAGCAAAAATAATAATAATTGTGAAACTGTCTTTATTTGCCCAACAGTATTTATAATGTCCACTTTGAAACTGATACACACAAGGTCACACCACCAATTCAAACCTCAGGTGTGAACCGAGTTGTCGGTATAATAAAGTTCACCCTCTCGAATGAAACCAGAGGCCACAAAGTACCAAAACATGGAGTCATTTGCTTGATGTTCTCAGGGGCGTTTGGGAGGGTCCGTGTGAGTTATTGATCATTTATCGTGTGGGTCAAAAAAATCAAACATCTACCCTTTGAAGGGTGGTGTTTTGGTGATGTTTCTTATTGTCAACAAATCCCATGAAAAGACTAAAATAAAAAATGTATAAGTCCATCTCTCAATACTTTCTGGCTTCCGTACCCTGTCTGCAGCTCTAAGCCCATTGGTTGCTACTGGAGACGTAAATCTTTAAAAACAGGTCACAGATATATAGTTTCTCTTTTTATTTTAAAGGCTCAGTAATTTCCTAAAACAGCTGGGCACTGTAGTTTTTAGCAAACTCAAACAGGAGTAAATAATGCATTTGTTAGGGACTATTTGGTGCTGTGGATTAGTACGTATTTGGTGCGATAGTGAGTAGCAATGATGTGCCTCATTGACAACAATGTAGGTTAATGGTACATAATCTGGGCCAGGCTTTGGCTACACAGACAATACTTGTTAGAGATCAGTTCTTTTTCATTGGATTTGTTGAAAATAGAAAAAAGCATTATATTTAAATATCAAACAGATCATAAAATTAATTCTATCAAGCTTTTCTTCAGCTGAGACCCGCAGTTGTGTAAGATGTAAAGAAAGCTAGGATAAGAGTGTCCAGCAAGCTACCTTAAACGAAACCTTATTTAATTTAAATATGTAATAGCTTATATCTTCACACACATTTTGCACACCACGCTCCTCTGCCACCCACGCTCCTTTTAACTTTCATTGGCTAAGAGTGTTGCTTATGCGGCCTTTCATATTGAAAGGGCATCATGATATTGTTAAAATACCATTTTCAGCCCTTTCATCAGCAAAGGTCAGTGCATACACTTGAAGGCCATCCTTTGGACTCTTTAGAACTAAGAGGCTCTCACTCAGCGGCGCTCCACTGTCAGAAGGTCTTTTGAACCCATCTTTGTATAGAGGGCTATTTTAGATGGGGTCATCTTTTTGAAGAGTGCACCGGGTTAGGTAGACTCTAGACTGCTATTCAAACACATAGGTGCTTTTTGGGTGGGTATTAAGATTTGGGGGCATTTGAGGGTTGCTAAAAAAAGTGCTTTGACAAAGAGGAGTTTATTTGTGCGACTTCAATCTTTTGATAAGGTTACAGAACATTATTTAACCGGTTCTCTGCTGAAGATCATCAATGACTCTCCTCACACTAAGCAGAAGCAGTGAATGTGAAGAAAAACATCTTCCCAAGTCTGACAAAAAAAACAACAACCCTGAACTCAAGATCCCCTTACTAGCTCTTTCCAGAGCTTTTAACCACATCTCACAGTCTTAATCAGCGTATGGAGTTCGCTCAGTTTTCATGGCCACCTGTGATCACACGACAGAAGTTAAATACTGATACACATGATGCATGGCTGGATTAAACTGTTTGTGGGCCCTGGGCAAAAAAAGCCTGAAACCCACCAGTGCTCCCATACTGGAATAATAGTACCAGGCTTTAGGTTTTCTGTGTGTCAGTTTTTAAATAAAGGTGTTACAACTAGATTTTGACATGGGGCCCCTCTACAAGATAGGGCCACGAGATTTTGTTGATATCGTACTTCAGTGATGCTAATTCCCAAACAAATAATGCAAGTAATCAAATTACCAACTGACACTCATTAAACCTTTGTCTTTTGAGGTCTGAGGCCCGCGGATCAGTTTCTCACATTGCTCATTGGTAATCCAGCCTTGATGTAATGAGAAATTAGTCAAATTCATTCAAAGCTCTGGAAAATAACTAGCAAATTGACCTTGAGTTGAGATTCTTCCCGAGGATGAACTGTCACGCTTAATTCAGTCTGATTTTCAGGCTAAATCAGCACCACACATCGCCATAATACCACAATGTTTTCTAGCTTTATGTCACATCCATACGTTCTTGCCCTCGGGATTCACTCATCTTATACAACGAGTACTGACAGCTATCTGGGCCACTGACTGTTCGCCGGCCAAGTAAAGAAATCAGCTGTGGTCTGTAATGAATTGGCACGACTTTGTGCCAGCCTGCCACCTCAGCCCCCACATGTCCACATCTCTGCCTGCTATTGTTTCCCCTGATGATATCCAACGTCTGCTACCTGTCCCGCCCCCGCATGAGGCGAGATCAGAGGCTCTGACTGTGAACAACAGCACACAGGAACCTAAACAGGAAGTGGAACCAGGATCTCACAGATGCACTTTGATTGGTGGAAGCAAGGCTTTGACGTCCATATGCAGTCATTACTGTGCTGGTCGCTTTCCAAAGTGGGTTGTGATAGTACAAAAGACGTGACCTTGGCCCCCTTCAAAGAGAATCCATTACAAAGCAAAGGAGATGCCTTTTTCAGTAGGTACAATCAGTCTGACTTGAAGGATTTTATGACAAAAAAGACATGGCGATGTAGGTTAATGTAGAGTCTAAAACATCAAACCAGAGCACAGCTGAGCATAGAGGCCATGGGAAAACAACTCTCCTCACTGTCTGTCACCACGAACCTCAACCTCATTTAAATACACTCCAATCATTCCACCATAGAAGGATATGAGAGAGTGAGACCCCCAATTTTAGGTCCTGAACCCCTTCATTTGGAACCTGGATCAGCCATGTGAGTTGTTCCACACAGGCATCGACCCAGACAGCCATGGGACTGTGGTCAACCAGGGGGCCTCGTCTGGAACCTGGCCAGGCGCCACTGCGGTAGCTGATCCCCCGTACCATGTGACCAGTCACGTGACTTTATATTGCCTGATTCTGCGCTCTAACCAATGACAGTCTCCCGTGCCTTCAGTGTCAACCAATGCCAAATTCGCTGACATGTTTAGATGACAGCTGCTTGGCCCGGAAGAACCAGAACCTATCCATCAAAAAGAAATTAACATAGTTATTACTGTAGCTTATAGACTGTTCAAATTTAGTATTACTGAAAGAGCGCAATACAGGCATCACTTAGATATGCATTATAGGAGAGTGAGGTAATACAGAATACCATTAGAGAAGATATGCTACGTCTATAAATTTGGAACAATACATTGGATTGCTCCTGTTTTTAGAAGACAAGCGCCTGGTAACTTAATCACCAACATATGTGACCAAAACATTTGAAGGCTGAAAGAAATCTTCCAAAATAGGCTCTTTTTTTTCCCCTCTCAACAGTACTGACAGAAAAAAGGGCATTATATGTCCCTCCCTAATCACATGGCAAGAATCTGAAGAGATTATGTATCTCACAAATGCTTTGGGAAATGAAGAAGACAGGGGTTTGACGTTGAGGGCCAGAAACCCAATCTGCCACCAGTGTAGCGCGGCGGTATCGGATGCTGTGCTGCTCAAAGGGCGCTGAGGACGTGAGGTATGATAGCTGGCCGCGCCGCGCCGGGGGATTCTGTGTGCATCCTCCCTGCAGCTGAAGGAAAAGCATCTTTTGTAAAGAGAGTGAGCACCATTGTCCTCCTTTGGTGTTTACGTTTGTCTTGAATTTCACCTAGTGCACAGTGCAGCCCCACCAAGCCACAAGATAGGCATTGTTCTGGACCCGTGCAGGAATGGTAGCCTGCAGTCACCTTCTTTCTGACTGTCGCCATTGTCCCACCACCAACCCCCCAAACTTCTTTGTTTTTGCTCCCCACCACAGACAGCTCAGATTGTTGCCTGATGTTGCTTCCTCTCGTCCCATTGTTTCCACGTCTCCTCTTATGTATGACTTTTTCTCCTCCTCGTAGGTCGATGTGTGCGTCGGTTGGCTGAGTGGTTGGAGGGGATGGGAGCGTGGGGCTGGGGGTTGGAGGGGGGTTAGGGTACACAGAGTGCATGTGAAGTTTTATGGCTAACCACATGTGTTTTTGAATCTTTGAGCTTCCATGTTTTTTTTTTTCCCAGGGTGAGGGGTTGGGGAGAGTCTGTAGCATGAGGATGGGGCGGGAAGAGGGAAGTTGGGAGAGGGAAGAATTAAAGAACCAGGACTGGGACATGTGGTTCTTGTTTGGGGCGCTGCATGCAGAGATGGTGGGTCTGGCTTCTCTTTGCTCCAACCTGCATCTACAATCTAAACATCCCACTGATTATTAAACAGTATGGATGCTCTCATGCCCCCTCGATAAACACAGCGGGATCACAACAACTCAGCCTCTTTATTTTCCAATCAGAAAGTCAAAATGCAAGCTTTTTATCTTCACTGAAGTACACACAGAACAGAAGGACACACGTTCTCAAATTACAAATGATATTTTCTTTGTAATATTCTATATCTCCGATGTCCTACATCAGGTTTCTTTGTTGGTTGTAACTGTGTGGGAGCGTATTAGCTTGATGCCTCCGGGCTCTGTGAATTCACTACAGTATGTAGTAAAGTTAGACTGTGATCCACGTGAGCGCCAAACCACAGTCTGTTAGATACAAGCAACACCCACATAACTCCAAAGCCCTCTGGGTAACGAGCTGTTTTACATGTGCACACAACCCCAAGCAACACTAAAAGGCCACAGTGCAAGGGCAATGATTTAATGTGATAAAATCTTGTGCAAAATTAGCCATAACTAAAAGTATTTTATCAGGATAGATCATCTCAGTAATGCTTTATTTTATAGGTTCACAGTTTCTTAACAATTTCCTAGGAAGTTACTTGGAAAGAACTACATAATTTGGTACTGATTATAGGTTACATTTAGACAGTGGTCACTTCCAATTAATTAACTATTATGAATAACTAGTGTAACCTGGAAAGCCTTTTAGTCAGAGCACAGCAGGTAAGCTGAACATTCAAACATAGGAAATTTGTCTGCAGGGAAGAAGCAAATTATATAGTTCTTTCCATAAAACATTGTGGTAAATTATGAGGAAATTACAGACCTGTAAAATAAAGGATTACCAATTATTGCTATTGGTTACCATGGTATCCACAGTGACTGTATTCCTCTCAGCTGCAGCTTTCTTTTTTGCCCAACATCTTACGTTGACTGATTCACGCATTGTGCCAATATCTGAACACATTGCTGCTAATAATTAGAAAAAGAATAAGTTGATGATGATGATGGGGAGGAGGAAGAGCCACTATTTATATATTTGACCAAAAAAATCTTAACTCAAGGTCCTCTTGCTAGCTTTCTCCACAGCTTTCAGCCACACCTCCCCATCTGGCTCGGTGGATGGAGTACACTTTGCTGGAAAAAATAAACAAAAAGTATGTACCTTTAGATAAGATTTCTATTGTCAAACTAATGTTTTCAAGGTCAACAATGAACTTTCACGTTCAACTGTTTTTAGAATTTAAGAAAGTTGTGTGACAGTGTCCTTCACAAGGAACATAAAAAGCAGTGAAACATGAACAACACAGCAACAATTAGGACAAGTGAACAACATAATTAAAACACTACAACTTAAACATGGTTGCGTTAGGAATTGATTAAGTCTCAAAAAGTCAAAATCTGAGTCAAGAATCTATAGCCTTTATATGAAACAAGACAAAAAAAACAAAAAAAAACATCTCTGTCTTGAGCTGTAGAAACCATAAGAACAAACCTGTCTTAATCCTGTATCCAAGGATTAGACTACAGCTGAAAAAGATCCATGCTGGTAAATGTTAAAGATGGAGGACAGTGAAGGTCATGGTCAAAACCATTACTTGATGACCACATGGCCTTACACAATCACCACTGCTGGTTATCCGGCTCTCATTACATTAAAGTTCTACGTCCTCCTGGACTCCCCCTGGATGATGTCATCCCTTCTTCCTCGGCCTTTACCTTGTTGGAAAGAAAAAGAAGAAAGGGAGGAAGGAGAAAGAAAGAGCCAGGGAGGGAGGTGAACTGTGAGCTTCGGGGTCCGCACTCCTGCTGGTCTGCCTGGGAAAGGAACGGACCTGGCTTCACATCACACGCAGCCTGCATCGGCAAACGTGTGAGCAGGCATGTGAGCGCATTTTCTTGCGAGGGAGCACGTATATTTGTGCGAGACTGGAAGTGTGCACGAAGAGAGGAGAATTGTTTCAAAGCAGAGAATTAATAAGGATGACAGGGAACGTGTGAGAAGGCAGGGAAAAATCAAGGAGCCAAAAAACCCCACAACAAACACTTCATAAATGTGATGAAAGAGGTCATGAGGAGGGTGACTATGGATGAAGGCTCCACAGGTGCAAGAGAGAAGAAGCAAAAGTGGTAATCAATTGATTAAATTTAGATAGTGTACAGAAAACTGACACATACAAAAACCTTGGGTGTCTGCTGAACAAAACTTTTCAGGGGCAAAGAGGGCAGGGGGAGTCATCAGAAGTAGGAATGAGGGAGAGGAGGGGAGGGAGGAGAGGGCTGTGATCCAGATGAAAAGCAAAAAATGCCAAATGTGGAAAAAGGAGCTGCAGTGCTTGCGCGTCCCTGGCTGGGCGTGGGTCAGAGCCGGAGTAAACAAACCCACAGCTTAGCAGCGCGTTTGATCTGTTCAACTGCGAAACACTGAGTGGAGTAAACAGAAAAATTAGCCAGGGTCAGCTACAGAGGAGGGCTGTGGAGGGCTCTATGAGTGTGAGTGTGTGTTTGGTAGGAGGGAGGTACATACACACCAAAACAAGTTAGCTGTTCCAACCCAAAAGCAAACGGACGGGTGTTCTCACCACGGTCTGCGATGACCGCTTCTCAGCACCTCAAACTCAGCCTGTCATCACTTATTTTGAGTTTCAATAAGTTTCCAACAAAGTGGGCTCCTGAGTTAGACAAGGATGTTATTCTACCAGGGGGATG
Source organism: Macquaria australasica (assembly GCA_005408345.1). Taxonomy (NCBI): domain Eukaryota; kingdom Metazoa; phylum Chordata; class Actinopteri; order Centrarchiformes; family Percichthyidae; genus Macquaria; species Macquaria australasica. The sequence goes on from SEMN01000235.1 coordinate 653,247, forward strand.
AGTTGAACTGATTCCTGTACATACATTATATATGTTTCTTCTACAATCTGTTTATGGGGACTGTCCTCACCTCAAAGACTACAGCATTAGTCATTACAATGACCTTTCTGTTACAGCAGCAAAGCAGGAAGTAGTAGGACATTCTTATACTGCTGCAAAAAGCCTTAAGCAGGAGATCCAGGTGAATGGATTGGCTTACAAACGTACACCCAGTGAGAAGGTATCAGTATGCTTTACCCAAAGTGTCTGTCAGATGGTCGAACGGCATCGGAAATCCCCTTCCCCCACACCTTTCCAACGTCAGAATTGGGAGGCCTGTGTCCGGCAACCGAAACACACAGTCCGACAGGTATTCCCACTTGTCACTAGCAAGGTGTGAGGAGGTAAGGAAGTAGGCAGGGTTTGAACCTCTCTCTCAAGCTTTTTTCATTCTTTACACAACTACTTCTGTCGCTTTTCGGATGCAAGAACCACTGCAATATCATGAATGCCTTTGAAGGGAGACTGTCCGAAAGTGTGCGCCTTTTATCCCCTTTCGTCGTCTTGTCTCGCCCCTCTCCATGACATCCAGCTTTTCACCCCACCTTCGAGTGCGGCCGTGTGGAACAGCTATGAACACTTCATATGAACATGTTCGTTTTGAGGATTACCCAGTCTTTAGGCATTTGCATCCATGGACTGTGGTCACATCTCCTACCAACAGTCAACTTTGGGCTCTTTTGAGCACAAAGATAAAATCATGACATGCAGGTTTTAAGCCCTTATTCAGAGCAGAAATTGGCACTGTGAGATTCATTCATCCGCCCTCCCGATATAGACGGTGTTAAAACATAGTGACTACTTGCGGGGCTAGCTAGCTCAGTCATTAAGCACAGTTCATTGAAGAGATGAATTTGTATTGACTGCAGTTACTACTCCAGCAGGGTTATAAAACATTAGCTGGAGCAACACAGGTAATTTGATAGCATCTTCTTTTTCACTAGCGCAAATTCACGTTAAAGTTGACTAAAGCTGAACTCTACGCACAAACTTAATGCGCCTCTGCAAGCAAATCCATGGATCATGGCAATTCCATCTAAATTAATTGATTTGTTTGTCGCAGATTTAAATGCTGGTGTGATTGGGCCTTTAGCTGCCTAAACTTGAAAAGATTACTTCATGTCGTCCTACCGGTGAAACGCTCAAATGGGTCACATTGGCACCGACACAGACAAACAAACCTTTTTGTCATTTTGATTTGAGGACTTTTTAGTTTATGACTGTAAAAAAGTTAAACAACAAATCAAAAAGGTTTTTGTTTAATCAGAATGACGAAGCAAAAGGTGAAGAGAAGGAATCCTTCATTGACACATTCATCACATTCATTAGTTAGACGTTCTGTGAGGATAATTTCTCCTGATGCTTTGGTATAATCATTTTCACAGTAATTTAAACGTAATACCCTCAAGATAAAAGCTGACGTGCAAAACCTGTCAAAGGCACAATGCTCCGTTTATCAGCCCGCTGACACTGAACATCAGAGGCACAGCGTTACTTTGGTGGACCTTGGCTACCTTTGAACACTCGTTACTTGGCTGAAAAAGAAGCACGTCAGGCGGAAGAATCTTAACGACACGCCTTTGCCTGTTTTTCCAGCCTTGAAGAAGTTAAAATTAGTCTTTTAAAAGGCAGAATTCAAAGCCCGGAGCATGAAAGGGGGGGCAGAATGAAATGTCGGCACTGCAGTGTTAAAAGGGAGATGGGAGATGAGAGATCCTAGTGTCTGACTTTGGTGTGACTTCAAAAGGCTGTGTTTAAAGCGGCAGGCCTTAATGCTGGCCTGATAGCAGAACTGTCATGTCTGTGTGACCTCCCACAGCTGGCCAGCCAGGAACACAGGATTCATGCCGTGTGTGTGTGTGTGTGTGTGTTTAGTGATTTCTTGATGTGTGCATATGAGCTTGTTTGCTTTTTGTACATTTGTGTGTCAGCACTCTTGTGGCTCTTGCTGTGTGTCTTGATGTGATTGTCTGTGTGCCCTTTAATGTTTGTGTTTTGATGTCAGTGTATGTGTTTGCCTGAGCCGTGACTTTTCGTGTGTGTACGTGTGCATGTGTGTGTGTGTGTGTGTGTGCATGTGTGCACAGAGGTTGAAGATCTAAGCCAGACTCTGCCCTCTCTCCCTATGCACAGGGGCCTTTTTTCCTTCTTGTTAAGATTCAAACGCTGATAGGCTTTGAACTGCAGCTGTAGACTCTGCAGTCATTTCACCACTTTAGCTCAACTAGCTAAAGTTGCCCTTGTGCTGCCTGTCACCCCATATCACTGCTGCCATTACAGACCATCACGCTAGCCACATTAACTGCATAGCAGTGGGCGAAGGCGTGTGGCACCGTTTATTAAAGCAGGGATTTGCCTTTGATGTGGCAAAACAGACAACTGGTCTGAACATCATGTCGCTCAGCTCAACTTTTTCCCTTTGGAGAAAGACAGTTGATCTAATGCTTGGCATGTAGTAAACAACTTCTAAAGTGGACTGAAGAAAGGTATATTCATTTAAATACTGTCAGCTTTTTGCCATGCTAGGAGCATGGCTCTACGGATGACAGTGACAGTTAGACGGTCGGCCCGCCACTTTGGTCCAAACTGAAATATCTCAACAACTATCGGATGGATTGCCATGAAATCTGGCACAGACATCCGTGGTTCCCAGAGGATGAATCCCACAAAATTTGGTAGGACTTCCATGATGCTATTTGTGGTTTTTAGTGAAATGCCTCAACAACGATTGGATTGATTGCCATGAAATTTGATGCACAACTCCATGTCCTCAGGATGAATTATTAGAATAATAATCTCTGATCTGATCCCCTGACTTTTCATCAGGTCAAACTTATTTGTCCAGCAGTTTGGTTTATGACTAAATACTTGCGAAACTACCAACATTCCCATCAGCCTCAGCTGTATTATAGCAAATGCTGGCATGCTAACACGCTAAACTAAGATAGTGCATTGCAAATATTATTCGTTCTTAGATCAGCATGTTGGTTGGCATTGTCACTGTGAGCATGTTAGCACGCTGGTGTTAGCATTTAACTCCAAGTACAGTCTCACAGAGCCGCTAGCATGGCAGTAAATCTCTAAGCAGCATCTTTGATTTCTCACACTGATTGAACACAAACATTGCTGGTAATTACCATCACGGATTCTTGACAGATTAATGGGTCTGGGCTTTTTATAACTGTTATCATCTTGCACAGGCTTGTCAGTTTATTTTTCCTCTCTCTTTCCATCCCTCGTGTTCCTTTTGGTGCGTCTCTGCTTATCTGTTGGAGCTAGCAGGCGAGAAAGGCCGAGCGGTCTCTTTCCTGCTCTTTAAAGTCCAACAGGCAGGATACTGCTGAGAGCTGCCTCTCTTCTCCTGCACTTGTTTGTTCTCATTTCATCTATCTTCTCTCAGGAGAGAGTGCAGACCAGCGCAGATGCTGTGAATAGACCACTACACACACACAGCTTTGACACACCTTCATGTCCTTTCCACCTTCATGTTCGGCGTACAGAGTGGAGCCCATCAGGGAACCTTTCTCTGCATATGCATCCTGCCACGTCCATATCCTTGATTTCTGTTTTGAACTGAGCTGAAGAGAGGCCCTGTATGTGCCTATCAGTTTATCAAATAGAAAGTTTCCAGTGGTCACCTCCCGGCTCCTGACTGTGTGTCCGCTCGGCTGACAGCGGGAGAGCGAGGGAAACATCGGGAGACGCTCCTGTCGCACCCCGATCTCTGCTTTGATGAGTCACATCAAACGATGTCTATATCTAAACGTCATCCTCAAAGGAAAAACTGGTGGAGATGTGTATGTGTCTGGAAGATACACCAAAAAAAAAAAAAAAAAAAAGAAAAGAAAAGAAAATGACAAACAGCTCATAAAGACATTTAAACAGCCTTCTTTGTTTTACTGGGCCGAGCTGTTGATAAGGTTTACTTATTTAAAAGTGCCAGATGCGAGGATTGCAGTTTACTTTAAAGCTCTACGTGTTCAGGATTGTGTGTTTTGTCAAGATGCAAGTTGCCAGGCAGAGATAATAGACTTCTAAAGGAATATTAAGTCTTGGAAGTCTCTCGCCGGGCTATTCACGGGCAGAGATTTAGCTGCTATCCTCGCTATTGTGGCGAATTTGCATCTCAGGCATTGGAGCAACTGTTTCTGCAGTTAAGGGTTTATTCCAAGCTGTCTTGTGCTTGCGAGGAGTCTGTGATGATAGCGCACCACCGAGAGCAAAAAGGAAACATCAAAGACTGATAGACTGATGATGTTACCTAACTGGATTTGAATTTGATCCACTGTTCCTCTTATTCATGTTCTACTTCCTGTTCCCTTGTAGCTGCTGTGATTAGCACTTTTGTGGCTTTTGTTGATGATGTTTTACGTCTCTCTTTACTTCTTCTCTAATTTTCCTCCACTGTTTTGTCCTATGGCTCCTCTTGGCATCGTGCCAATAAAGAGGCTTTTTCCTGTGATGAAGATTTAATGTGCTTGTCACATGGCGCAAATGGCATATGTTTGCCCCCGTTGCTGCTTTCTCAGTATTCAGCCAGAGAGAAGGTAGGAGGCATGCATTTGTTCATCATTTCCTAGAGGTTCTGATGCCGGCGTCTCGAGCAAATGAACAAATATAGTTAGACACCATGTTATAAATGTTTCAGGGATATGGCACTTCTTTGCTTCTCTGTGTTTTTCTTCTTCACCGCCAAGTTTTCTCATGCTTATTGTGCCCAAAGAATGGAGAGGCATGTGTTTGTTTTAGACGGCTCCACCACTTAAAAAAAAAAAGCGGGTTAAAAAGTTAAGTGCGCGCAGATCAGGCGATCTCACCCTTCGTCTTTTTATTAGAACCTTTCTGAAGGCCACTCAGAGGTCTCAGTTTAATTGAACATGAAGCACTTTCTTAAATAAAATGGGCCTCATCCTGCCTTTACGTCTGCTAGAAGAGGCTTTAATAGCATGGTTCCAAGGAAGAGAGGAGGGGGAGAGGACTGAGTCACAGAGAGATGTGGAGCTTTACGTCTTTATTCATCTCTTTGGGAAAGGGAGAAGAGAGGGAGATTGTGCGTTGATAATCAGGAAGAAAAGATGCTGCAGCTGGTGCACAGTTTTTAAAGAAGAGTACTGTATGTGTTGTGACATGTACTTTAAGTCATGTGTCCATGTGTCTGGTTGCCTGCATGTATGTAGTTTCACTAGCCTCCATTTGTGCCACCCTCCCGTCTCCGCTCTGCGCCGTTCTGATGAAAGTGATCAGGCATCCTGCGCCAGCACGGGGCCCGGCCCGCTCATTAAAAATGCTAATGTCTCCCGCCGGGTCTTTGATGCAGGACCCAGGCACACAAAGCCAGCCAAGGTTACCAAGGGCCTGTGTAATCCTTTATTCGGGGCCCGATGCAGGGAGACACCCAGCTGAGAGCCCTGACAGTTACAATCAATCATGTCAGGGATGCATCACACAGGTCTGCTGACCCCCTGCAGCACGCTCTGCTTTAATTAGCTAACGCAGGAGATGCACACAAGAGTGTACTGCACACACACATACATGAACAAACATAACATTGCACGTATTATATCCTTCTGCTTCTCGAGTGGCTTCAGAAAGGCATCAAGCTGTGGATCTCTCAAGCTGTCCAATGTGTGTGACTTAATTACCGTAACATACATGTTCTGTGTGTGTGCTGAGATTTATATGGTGCGTATGTGCAAATGGACGTGAGTGTGTGTGTGAGAGAGAGAGAGCAGAAGTGTTTGCCATGATCTCTTCTTATGAGCTTCTGATCACTTCTTTTCTCCTGACTGCAAAGCAGTGATGCTTAAAAGAGAGAGCGAGAGCAAGAAGGATGGAAAGAGAGAGAGTGAGAGAGAGAAAAAGATTAAGAGAGAGAGAGGAGGAAGAGTGTGTGTGTGTGTGTGTGTGTGGAGGGGGTGGAGGAAAACAGAGGATTGAGATGGGGGTTGTTTTGAAGTTTGCTTGACATCATGTTAACAAAGCTTGCCTAAACCCTCGATGGAAGGCGGGTCAAGAGCTGTGATGATGAGGTGTGTGTATGTGTGTGTGTGTGTGTGTGTGTGCGCGCGCGCGTGTGTGTGTGTTTGGGACACATGCTAAGGTCTTGTCTGACTCGGAACAACAACACAAAGCTATGGCTCCCCGCCAACACTCACCTACACAAACATCTAGCTTTCAGCACAGCATCACACTTTCATGTGATTGAAGAGAATAATGCTGCTGTAAAAAGATCTTTATTTTAATATAAAATAGAGCAAGCGTTTTATTTCAGATTATTGCTTCCTGTACATGAATATTTACAACCATGGAGGACACTGATGTCATGCCCTTCATATTGTTTTTGTGAATTTGCATATTTTGAGGAGTACATTTACAGACAAATTACACACTGTGGGTTTTTGAGGCCGATTCTGATATTCTCTCTAACTTTTTAACTTTAAATGTGACTGTTAAAGGCAAAAAAAAAGTTAAAAGAAAAGGGATTCAACATTTTTCCACCAGAATTATTTTCTTGGCAGTGTGGAGAATTCTTCAAAACAACATTTAGACCTTTAAACTTACTAACTCGATTGCAAGACAAGGTTGATATTGGACTGCAAAACGTTTTTGTCGTCCATAATTTAGAAAACAATTTCTGTCTACAATGTCTGTGTATGGCAACTACTATAAGAAGATTGTGGTTACTGAACATCAACTGTTGGATTGCGACAGGAAGCAAACTCCAGTCTACTGCATGAAAGTCTTGTGTGCTACTCGCCCATCCACCTGCCTAACGTTCACACCTTAACTTGCTGTTTGTTACATACCGCAGTGGTTCACAGTGTGGGGTTCAAACCACCACAAGGGGTCACTAGATAAGTAACAGGATAGGAAAGCAGAGATTGTCTGTAGAAAGTGATACTTTCTACAGACAAGCATCTGTGAGGAGGGGTAAACATTCCTTTGCTTTAAGGGGTCGCCAACCAAAAAGGGTGGGAAAAATAAAGGATGCTTCACTTCCTGCATTGGCAGTGAACGTTGGCACTGGACATAAATCCTGTGCTGCAGAATCGTCCAATATAAACACAATTCTCATGGATTCCAGGATGAAATGTAAAACAAATATAATACCTGTTAAATTAACAAATGTTATGTGAAAAATATTAATGTTTTTCTCTTGGGGAGGTGGGGATAGACTGGGAGAATTTGAACTCATGGCCTCAGTATCTCTAAAATCCAGGCTATGGCCTGGTTGAGACGTTGTGAACAGGAATGCTGATATTATTTCACATATCTGCTCACATCAGTTACATAGTATCTGCACAGTTTAACACAGCACACACTTTGAATACTATTTGCAGTTTTATGTAGTGTATTTACATACTTTAAGTGGCTGATATTAGAATTCAGTGCAGGCAGGCTGATGTAGAGCTTCCCTCAGGAGCAGAGTTACTTTGCTCTTTGTAACAAACTTCTGAATCCGCTGCACACACAGTAGGCTCGACTCCAAACAATACCTGAGCATACCTTCTTTTCCTGCTGTCACGCTCTGCTTTTATTTTGTATATTCTTGGCTTCCTCAGCCCTGAGCGCTTGGCACAAAGTGTCTGTGTGGCCTCATCATCATCCACTGTACTCAAAAATAGAGTGTTGCTCTCACTTCAGAGCGGGGCAGACTCTTGTTTGCTCTGAGTCCTGACAGCGGAGCAGTGTGGTTGGAAGGTGGCTCAAAGGAGGCAGTGCAGACCAAGTGTGTGTGCACGCATCTGTGTGTTTTTTCAGCCTTGATGAGAGCAGGTGCCTGCTGGAATGAATGTGGTTCGTTTCTGGGAGGGAGCACGGAGGCGATCAGTTTGGCATGAAACAACCTGTTACATCTCTTCCTCCCTGCTCCTCCACCTCCTCCTCCTTCACTTTTTCTGGTGCCACACGTCAAGGGGAGGCAGGAATGCAGCAAAGGGGAAACAACAACAGAGAATGTCCTTCTCCCTGGAGCTATCTGGCAGGGTTGGATTACAAACTGAACACACACAAATGCGGGCGCACACACACACACACACACACACACACACACACTTTGTAGTGAATCTACCTCTTGTCTCACCTTTGCCCATTCCTGGTGGCTGAAATGTGAGAATACACTGGCTTGAGGGCTTGGCTCAGGTTGGGGCTGGCACAACCTCCAAATCTACAAATTCTTAAGCCTTTAAGGAAGCATACGTTCTGCTCTCAGCTTTCTAAATCGTTGATAGAGGCGAGATGGATGTATGTGAATAACAACAATCACAGTAATCAGACAGACAGATGCTCAGAAATGACAGACCAGTAGATGCGGAAAAACAGGCAGCCAGATAGACAGAAAGAGGAGCCGGCCAGCTTGTCTGTCAGCCAGACAAACATTTAGTCAGGCTGTCAGTCAACCAGCCAGTCAGCCTAGCCAGCAAACCAGACACTCTGATTGGAAAACATAGAATTGAAAAGACAAGCAAAACCAGAGAGAGTGTCCGGTGGCGGCTCCAACTTTGAGATGCCAAAGGAGGTGACACTCTGTCACCCAACACTTTAATTACCTGTGTGTGTGCTGTGTGTGCCTGCACTTTATGTCTGTGTATTTGTGTGCCTGTCTGTGTGTTGGTGTGTCTGCAGCAGTGCCAGACCTGTTTGGCCAGATAGGATGACTGTCACCTCTCATCTTCTCAAATTAGCCCCCTCTCCTCCCACCACCACCTCCTCCTTTGGGCCAGCCCATACCAAGTTTCAGCAGCACACTTTTCAACACGTTTTGTTGTAGCTTACGCCAAGATATTTGGCCCTGATTTTTCCCTGCAGGATTGTAAAGATATCCTCTTTATCTTTTTTTTTTTAATCTTATCTTTTCCTGAAACCTGTTTTTATGCTTTGTATCTCACAGTGCATGCTTGCAGTCCAGCAGTATGTGCTCATGCATGATTTTACACAAAGTTTTGGTTTCAAAGGACAGGGTCATCCACCTTTAGTATTTGCACTCTACACAGAAAACTAATGTTTCAGAAGACACAGAGACATGAGGGACATACCTCTAGCAGGTTTCAATCCTTCTTCAATGGGTATCGTCAACACATTACAATCACATTCTAGAAAGGAATATATCAGAATCACATTCTAGAAGGGAACACATCACAATCACATTCTAGAAAGGAACCCATCACAATCACATTATAGAAAAGAACATCACAATCACATTCTAGAAAGAAACATATCACAATCACATTCTAGAAGTGAAACACATCACAATCACATTCTAGAAAGGAACCCATCACAATCACATTATAGAAAAGAACATCACAATCACATTCTAGAAAGAAACATATCACAATCACATTCTAGAAAGAAACATATCACAATCACATTCTAGAAAGGAACCCATCACAATCACATTCTAGAAAGGAACACATCACAATGAAACAGAAGTGCACAATTTTGGCTGCCAATATTATCCCAAATTAAATAAAAAACCTTCAGTTAACAGAGCCAAATACTTCATGTGTCTTTCCCTTTAGAGTTCAACTGATTTGTGTGTTTTTAGCCAATAGGAAGTAATTTGCTTTATTTCCATGATTTGTTACTGCAACTCTATGGACAGGCACAACACTACTGGACACTGGACAATTCTGCAAAACCCCGGATTCCTTGCAATGACAACATTTTTATAGTTCAATGCCAATGCTTCTTTGAGGTTAGGGAAAGACTTTTAAACAGTTAAGGTATGATTAAGGTAAGGCAACTGCAGCCAACATTAATTGTAGGTCATTTGTATGTCTGTAACTATGATGCCCTGTGCCACATTTCCTTCTCCTGAACTGGGGAAAGTCCCCATGGACAAACATTTCCACTCTTCTAACTTTCACTTTCTGTACTCTTTTGCACAGGTACACTCTGAATCTAATATTTAACAGCAAGTATTTTTCTAAATATGACTCCTCAGTCCATTATTATTCTTGCGCAGGTCCTCTTACAACAAACCCATGCACATAAAGGGTTTAAAGGAACATTTTGTGAACAGTCAAGTAGGAAAATGTGAAGCACACATTATCTTAAATGCTGGATTACATTACAGTAATGTGAAAAATAATTTGCCTTTAAATGGTCATTCTGGTTCATTCAACCATGATCTTATTTTTGTAGGTTTGGTCATTATTTTTATCAGTTATGTTTGTAGTCATCAGTACATTGTACTCACCATTGAGAGACCTCGAAATGTGGTGGCATTGGTAAAAAGAAGTCTGACAGATGAACAGTCAGGCAATCACACATATTTTAAATAAACCCTCTGGTTAGCCAAATTTATTTTGAAGAGAAAACAAAGGCAAATTGTAAAATTATTACCTACTTCATTGTATGTTTACAGTCTGACTTCCTGGTTCAACTTTGACTTACCATACCTGCAGTAGTTGTGCACACACAGATTATTATCAACATTATGGCTTACGTTCAGTTTTACCTCAATTTACAGTGTTTTAGATAATCCGGTTTAACTGTTACTTTGTATACAACCTGTCTGATCATCTCAGTTAACAAGTTGTGTTTTGGTTTCGTAATGTCGCCATGTTCCCAGATCTTTCAGGCAATTACTTTGGTGAGGTTTACAATGTTATAATAACTGATGCTATGCCTATGCTGCTTTCCTCTGGTTCTTGCTTAACACTCCACTAATGCTCCACTGGCTTCCCATAACCTCCTGATTCTCCATGCTTGTTAAATCTTTACCACCTTTACACATCAGTGTATGCTTCCATCTTCCCATCCCCAGTTGTTCTCTGAAGGTTTTCTCCAACCAACCATCGCTGCCCTCCTGACCCCTCACCTGCACATGCTGACTCAAGGTGTTCACTTACCCTCCTCGCTTTGCTCCCTTCCCCTCTGCCAAGGACCACTGATATGCACAAACACACACCTGCAGCCAACAATAGAGGCTTTATTCAGGGTGGGCACACTGCTGATCCAGCCGGCCCTCTATCGAGGACCGTGATCTGGACATGGGCGGCTGCCATGCAAAGACCACAGTGCTGCTGAGAGTTGCTTAGAAGTACTCCAGTCAGAGCAGCACATGATGTTTTGCTTTTATCTGCGGCTTTAAGAATGATCTCATCAGCAAAAACAAGGATTTAATCCAATGAGTGTCACAGCTTTGTTATGTTAACTGTAGAGATGGTTTTCTCCACACACTCAAGGGAAGAGAAGGGAAGAGATTGGGTGAGCAGTTTATGATATAACTCTCTACTGTCATTATATTTTGGATGCTAAAGCCAGATTTAACCACGTCTAAATCCTGTGTTTTCTCCCTTCCGGTGCTGCCCGGCCTCAGACATAACACAGCATCTCCATGGCCATGACATCACTGTCTAAATAACATGCTTGTTATGAATCTCCCTTGATGTCTGTTGTTGCACAGTGGGATGAAAGTGAGCGAATGAAAGAGAGGGCAAAAGCCATCAGATGCGTCTTCACGAGCAGCCTTTGGCTTCAAAGGCAAACCTCAGGCGCTGTGACAGAGAACAACAGCTGATGATGTCACGGAGGGCACAGGACATTTAACCAAACCTCTTTACTGCCCCAAAGCAATTCTCAGCGCACAAACGGAGAGGAAAACAAAGATGCAGAGGAGGGTTGAGGTTTAATGAGGAAGAGGGAGAAAAACAGAGAGACCCAGAGAGCACGAGGGTTCACGGGGGTCGGTGTGTGCACACATCAGGGTGGCAGGCGAGATCAGAGCTACGGGGAGCGTACCCGTGTTTGGGATAGGAGGGAAAGATAAATAAGCCAGGATGGCTGCACAAAGAGAGGCAATGAGGAAATGGGAATGTTGAGATTCCAAAAGGAAAATCCGTGTCTCTCTCTGACAAACAAACACACACACACACGGGTTCAGATGGAGCGAAGTGGTAAACAGACGTGTGTGTGTGTGTTTGTGTGTGTGTGCATGTGTGTGTTTTGTAACCATGGAACATGAGTTTTAGAAGTTTGTTATGGATTTGTTTTCAAAATGACAGGCTTTCACAACAACTCCCTTCCACTGCTGCGTGCCAGTAGAGAGTGTATGTTTTACATCATGACTCTTAGTCTGCTGCCTCAGAGTGAAAAATATGCTAACAGCAAAAGATCTGGCCATACTGTATATCTCTTAGTAACCCTTCTTTCTCAGGAATGCTTGGTTGTATCTAAGAGTAAAATCAATCTGATGTTGTGCTAAGGCTTATACGTTGTTGGACTGTTCATTGCCTTCCAGGTAATATTTTGTGAGACTTTGTGTTTATGTCCTCTTATTTCCAACAAATCCCTGAATGCCTTGTAGCATGCCCTGAGATTGGGATGTTGAGTGTTTGCAGAGCAATAGTGATAGTGATAGCACAGCAAGAGAAAATATCTGTGGAGATTTATGATGTTTTCTCATAATTGCTGAGTGACGTCTTCTAAGAAGTCCTTTTGCTTTCATTCTGAGGGACTGAAAAACCAAACATTTACCATTGACTTTTAGATAGCTACATTTTTTTCCCATTTTTTCCAACCATCTTACCGATCAGTGATACCTGTCAACATTACCCTGCAACCTACACTTTGGCATAACAGAAGCTGAACACTGAACATTATCAGTCATCTAAACCATGTCCTTCTTTTTTTTTTGTTTGGAAAACTGTGAACAAGCACTTGCAGAACCCCCTTTTTTCTTAAGCTGGGGTGAGTAAAGAGAGGATATTGGCACCACACAATGGCCGTAAAAATCCAAAGTATCCCAAACAAACTTCATCACTCCCCTGCTGGCCTGTCCTCCCCTCTGATCTCTCTTCTCTTTCATCCTCCTCTGGTAAGGCCCCCTCTTCCTCTCTCTCCGTTGTCCCCATTCTTGCTCCTTTTCGTCTCTAGGCAACAAGGCAATGGAGGTCTGAGCGGAGAGAGAGAGAGAGAGAGAGAGAGAGAGAGAGAGAGAGACAGACAGAGCCCGGCAGACAGAGAGATAGTGAGCTGCTCTTGAAACTTTGGAGACAGCTATGCCAGGAATGCAGGTGCCTGCTGTGAGGACAACAAAGTGAGGAGGACCTCCGTAGGAGCGCAGCGTGGGCAAGCAGCACGTCGGTGTGAAGGAACCCAGCCCACATTTCAACTCTGCTCGCCTGCTTCTCATGCAAAGCAGTTGTTCAAAGTTGAGTTTCAAAGGTATTTGTTTGTCACTGTGCGAGGCTCCTCGAGATGCTACGTGACAGCAGGTCTGAAACTCCTGAGAAAAAAAATGAAATGTGTACTGATTATCCACCTGATTATCCAGCTGTATGAGAACCCACCTGAGATATTGGTTTACAATGCAAATTCATACAGTAAGATAAGCATATTTACTGCACAAAACATACTGCTTATAACTGAAACTTACCATAACCTCGTCTGACATACTTGAGGCATTTATTTTTGTAACAAAGAATAGCCGGGTGGGCGAAGAAAAGGTAGAAACAGATTTTACTGCATACAAAAAAAAAAGAGACTGAAGAAGTCTTGACTTTCTTTTGTCTTGTTCTGTCTTTTTCTTTCACGCTCTACCTCTCTCTTTCTTTCTTAGTCTTTCTGTCTCTTAGCTGTCTACATTTCTCTTCTCTCTCTCTCCTAGTCTGTGTTTTATTCAGCAGAAACAGAGATGCCACATCACAGGGAGACCAGCAGGGTTTGAACAGGAGGACGGAAGAGAAGAGAAGAGAAGAGTTTAAAACAAAGTGTAGGAGAGAGCTTGAGAGAGTGTGTGATGTGGCTGAGTAAAAGGACACAGATGACAGAGAATACTTTAGACCCAGATATAAAAGAACATTATTTAGTGGTGTTGTGAGTGGGGGGGTGTGTGTACACACACATCGATCTGTGTGTTCCTGCAAATGCATGAAAGCGAGACAGTGTAAGAAAAGTATTGTATTGACCCATGTGTGTGTTTTTTTGTGTGTCATATATGTGAAAACATGGCCATATAAAGATACCTGCATGAAAGCATTTCTGTTTCTGCACTTCTCAGTGTATGTGTTGTAGTGGGGGGGGGGGCAGCTGCCCATCTGCCTGGTGGAGTCCTGGGGCCCTGTGGCCCTCACAGCCAACGACTGATGTGATTTAGTGGTGCGGGTCAAAGGTCAAGAGCCCCTAGTCTCCATCTGTGCCAGAAGAAGAGGCCATCAGGAAGGGATTAGACTGGAGTCAATGGTCCTGGTGACACGGCTGCCACCAGTTCACTTCACACACACTCACACACACACACACACACACACAAATAAATACACAAGTTGTAGTGTTTTTATCATGCTCTTACAGATGAACCAAAATAACATCAGTATTTACACTGGTGTTAGCATTAGCATTAGCCCAGTATTAATATTTGTTATTATTTTCAGCATTAGTTTGAGTACTGGTGTTTTAGTATTCAAATTAGTATGAAAACTGGAATCCCAATTATTGTTACCATTAGCATTAATATACTGTATGTGTTCACATGAATATTAGCATTATTATGAGTTTTATCTTTGGAGTTTGTGTGTCAGAATTACTGTAATAAACTTACTATAATGGTAGCAAAATATCATTTTCAATTCCTACTGAATTGCATTCGCCGTAACATGTTTAAAGAAAATAAAAACGAGCAGTGCATGCTAGCAAACTAGCTAGGCAGCGGTAACGCTAGCTCGGCTACCCTCGTCAGCCACTTCACCCTTGCCTTGGCCTGCAGGTCGTAGCAGCCTGTCATGAGTCTCCCATAAACTGTGATGGATGTTTACTGTGGACAGTTTGGGTTGTAATCTGACCGTTCACCTTTGTTTTCTCTTCCAAACAAATTTGACTAGCTTGGAGGTTTGTTTAAAGCCTGAATGATCATCTCACCGCTCTTGTTTGTTGCCCTGAGACCTCAGCAATTACTTTGATGACTACAATGTTGCCATAACCAAGCCACAAAAAGAAAAACCAATGTTGTAATGAACCATAGTTTTTTTATATGTATGAGTACTAGCAGTTAGTAGTATTAGTGGTTCCCTATTGGCATTAGCAGGCTGTGAGCCATATTTGCCAGTTGTCTTTAGCTCTGAGTCCTGAGAATTCAACAGTAAATTCTTTTAACTCGTACAGAGCTCATTTAATATCCACATTTCAGAAGACAGCAGTGGAAACCTGAGGAAAGTGCTATTTATGAGGAGCTGTTTGACTGACAGACAGGCCTGCGATGGCTGAAGACAAGTGTGTTTGATGAAACATGGCAGGAGCCAAATCCCAGTCAGCCCTCTTATTGAACCTACTGAAGGAGGACTGTGTTGTGGAAAAGTTCCCCAAAGTGGCTCAGAAGAAGAGTCTGTTTTTCCGCAGGTGAAGGGAAAACTGGCGAGCCGGGGGAATAATGTTTATGTATTAGATTTCAAACACTTCCTTCCTGTGAGGAAATCCAGATGTAAAGGTATGTTCTTCTGCCTCAAGGATCTGACGGATTTCTTCTTCTTTTTCTGCCTTTTTTTTTTTTTCTCCCTCAGTCTTCTTCATGGTGTCGTGATGGAGTGACGGAGTCTGGCTCTCCATCATCTCAACACACAGAGGATGTTTGAGCTAAATATGCATGCAGGTCGCTGCCAAATGTGTTGTTTGGCATTCTTTTAAAATCTATCATGTGGGCAAAATGTGTTTTCTCACAGCCTCAGACACCTTAAAGTTTGTGCGGTGGAATATTAAAAAAATACCTACCATTAAAAGCGATATCAGTTAAAGGCGCTCCCTATAGACAAACCAGTTTCTGGGCTATTTAAGTGCCTTTCAAGAAAATAGCCCATTCTATGATGACGACAGAACTTTAATCTTCAAACAAACCTTATCCGGCTCTAGTGGGTTTTTCTCACCGCTCTTATCTTCTTTTGAGCATTGTCGGCAGAGTGAATGTCTATATATTCTTACTTTCTTTGTCAGCATATATAAACAAACCCAAGGCCTTCACAAATATGCACCTCCCTGCCTCCAAAAGTTCGATAAAGTCCTTTTCTTCCTTTCTCCCGCTACTCAGAGAGGAGAAAACGGGTTGTTAGCTCTTTGAGCCGGCTATCAGAAAATCCGGGGGAAATTACGCTGAGCGCAGCAGCCGTACAGCAAAGGGTGATTACAAATTCAAATGGATGCTTTTACATCAATGGAAGGCTTTGAAGACCTCTTAATGAGGAGATAGCTGGAGTTAAACATTTGTGGAAGTGCCATCTTCGAAAGAGAAAAGGGGGGAGAGGGAGAGAAAGACGAGGACAGGCGAGAGGAGGGAAAAAGGGGGGAGACGGGAGTGGTTTTTGATCCTGGCAGATATCTGCAGGGCAATGCTGAGCAACTGTCTATCTCGGACCAGTGCTTGTCTTTTGAGAGCTTGCTGTTCAAGGCTCTGTTTGGATATCCAGGGTTAGATGGGGCTCTCTGAACAAACTTGCACCAGGACAGCATCCCCGCTGCTGCGCACTGATCAATGTCTGTCAGATTTGAAAGACTGGCATATGTGATGAAAGCCGGATTGAGATACAAAGAGGAAGAAATCGAGAACAAGAGGGCTGCAGAAAACCGAATGTACCAAATATTGAAAATAAAATAAGAAGAGAAGGAGACGGGGCAAGAGCAGAAGAAAAGGCAAAGAAAAAGAAGCTGAAGAGAAAGACTTGATGCTAAATAAGGAGAGGGGTCTTCTGAAAGAAAAGGGGGATGAAAATTAAAGGAGTGAGGCAATGAAAGAGAGATTGAAGCAGGGAAAGAGAGGGTGGAAAGCAAAGCAAAGGATAAACAAACAGGGAGGGAGAGGGAGACGGAAGTGTTGTTCCTCCATCTCAGCAAAGCAGCGGGAGTCTAGTGAAGCTTTGAACTTGGCCCCCATTAGAGGCCTGATGACGGTTTGAAATGAACGGTTGAAACGAGCCGGAGCATTTTAGATGTTAATTTGTTTTTGTTGTGTGTATGTGTGTGTGTGTATTTCCACATCCTTTTCAGGGCCTTCGAATCGCTCATAGTCACACCCAATTTAACACAGCAGGATAAAATGCTTCCTTTAGCTTTGTTGTTTTCTGCTCTTTTCCTTTTGTCTCATTTTCTCTTTTACCTTTTTTTTTTGTTCCAGGGGGGAAGAAAAGGATTCATGGTTGTTACAGCAGAACTTGAAGTTGAATTCAGCTGTTTTATGGAAAGC
The DNA here is from genome assembly GCA_005408345.1 of Macquaria australasica. NCBI lineage: Eukaryota > Metazoa > Chordata > Actinopteri > Centrarchiformes > Percichthyidae > Macquaria > Macquaria australasica. The sequence continues at coordinate 670,453 of SEMN01000235.1, forward strand.
AAAAATGAATCTGTGGAGATGTTATCTTCACACGGCGCTGTCCTGATTTGATTTGATCTTTTTCTCTTGTTTTCTCAGTCACCATTTGTGATGCACTGATGGAGAGATACATCCTTCATGTGTGAAAGCAGTTGAGTGCATTTTAAAACTATATCTCATTGCACAAATCATCACTGTGCTCACATTCTTTCATTAACCATCTGTTAGTACTAGTTTCTTGTGTGACGCTCTGAAAAGTTTGTAATTCGAACATGGTAATGATGTGAAAGTGTTTTGTGAAAGATGCGTCTCTCGCCCATGAAATCACACGCTGGCACTGGAATAATGATGCTTTTCGGTGGTGTGACTCCTGTCAGACTGAGCTCAGTAACCATGTAAGGTTCAATGATTTGACATTCAAAACGCTGTAATCACACGACATTAAATCATGTGTGTGTTGGGGGAGGGCGGCAGAGATGGAGCCACACTAGAGGAGGTCAGCTGACTTTTTTTTATGGCCTCTTTGACCTCTGACCTCCGGCCGTGTCTCCCATCAGGTCTGCGGCAGTCGGTCAGATCAGAGAGCCAGTCTGGCACCACCACCTCCAGGTTGACTCCCAGCCTTTGTCCCCGAGCTTCCCCAGCCAGGGTGACAGGTTCTGGGGGACACGGCAGGGGCAGAGTTGGGAGGGGTCTGGTTGTGCGTCTGGATGGGTCTGGTGTGTAAACACTGGGTGTCTGTGATCTGGTGACACATGAAAGGGGTCTGCCTGTGGGGTTGCCGGCCCATCGTCTATATGTCGACATCCCCCACCACACACACATACACACACATTAACACACACACACATGCATACACTGACACCAGATTTATGTATTTATGCACTGCGGCGGCATAGCTCAAAGGGATGTGGCTGGAGGGGGTTGGGGGGAGAGAGGCTGTTTGGTCTGCAGACAGAGACTGATGGGGTGCTGGGGGGGGGGGTCTATAGGTGACAGGAGAGATTGAAGGGCAGGAGGGAGAGGAGGGTAAGGGGTGGGAGACATCTGGAGAGCAATGATGCTGATTCATAAGTTACTGCTTCAGTTCATCCAGAAGTGTAGTGGTGAAGGGTTCCACACACACATCATCATCAACTAAAGGGTTTCATACAAAAACTAAAAGTATTGAGTCAGATTAAGTGAAATGTCCTCATCATAATTTCACAAGGGTTTTTTCATTTGGCACTGAAGCTGTTTTGCTCTCTTAAGCTGTGATTATTATTACACTGAAGAAGCTGGATGCTTAATATGTGGAGTAGAGCAGGGTGTGTATATCAGTGCATTAGATCATCATCTAGTATGTTTTCATCTTTTAGCTTTGTCATTAGCAAACTGTAGTCTGTAGCCTGAGACTTTACCCATTATTTATTCTGTTTTTCTGTACTTTCAATTGTGCCTCACACCTTAAAATGTTTTAAATACAGAATGATACCTGTATGTGTAAGAAACTCGTGTTACTGTAGTTCAGTTTAAGCAACACTGCGTAGTACCAAAAGCTCAACACTAGAGGGTAGAGTTATGTGCTTCCACTGAGGACCCAATATACTGATTATACTGTATAAAAAGGGGTAAATTAAAAATATCCCTTTAAATTATTTTTTGTAAACCAAACCTGTTTATATTTGTACTGTCTCATTACAAGCTTGTCAGTCACCTGTAAAGTACCTTAAATTGTACTAACCTGCATGAAAGGTGCTATACAAATAAAGTTTGATTGATGATTGATTGACTGTGTCAGCCACAAGGTCTGACTCTGCAGATGATATGTAACAAACCAAACATCTATGCATGAGCGGATGAATTATAGAGATTTTTGGGGCACATATACAGTTTTATGTTGATTTTGAGAAGCTGCAGTGCCAGACATGATGCCATTTTTGATTTTTAAATTTTTTCCCTTTATTTTACGAGTTCTCGCATTGAGAAATGAGAGCAGCAACAGCAGCGAAGAGAGAGTTTCTCGAGTGGAGAAACAACGAGAGTTGCCACACTGACTCAGCCTGAATTACATACTGGTTAATTAAAGGCTTCTGTTGGTCGTAACGTTGGTATTTTGACATTCACTTTCTTATATCTTGAAATGTCAACAAAAATAAACCTCCAAACTGGGTGTGTCCTTTAACACAGGAATGAAAACTTGATGGGATTTCAGTCTACCGGAGGTGAAGATGTTGTTCCAGATGTGCGAGCCTTACACATCACTGTACCTGGACTCCATCTTTTTATTTCTAAGCAGAGAGCTTTAGCACTCAAATTGAGGAATCATTGTTTTCATATTAAGGCTCTCTGTTGGGGTTCTGCTATTTCCTTGACAATTTTAAATGATGCTCTCCAGCATCTGATCACACATTAGAAAAAATATCATTATGATGCAGCTTCAAAGGCTTCACCAGGGTCCCTCAGCTTCTTCTCGTCCTCTTTCTCTCTTCATACGGTTGTCTGTTGTTCTTGTTTTCTTTCCTTTTAGGTTTTTAGCTGCTTACTTCTGCTGACATGTTGTGATCCAATATGGCCTTCTTTTAAAGCTCACAACATGCTGAACTGTAAGAGTAATATCACCCGTATTTGAAACATAATATGTATTGATAAAATGATAACTGATTGATGATATTTTAAATTACTGGGGGCTCAACTCCAACCTATAGTTTAAGAATAAAAGTTCCTACAGTCTTTTTTCTCTTTTCAAAGGTAGTCTTCACTCTGATAATTGTAACAAATTATTTTAAGATGATTTCAGACAATAATTTCCAGCTAAATTCAACTGAAATAATTCCAGGTGATCTCCTTGTGGTCTAAGAGCCATGGCTTTAATGTCAGACACTGTGGTTGAAACTTAACTGAAGCTTCCAACAGTCATATCATATTATGTTGGCTCAAAATCACAAATGGCATTTCTATCATAAAAATGAACACAAGAATCATTTCAGCCCCCAGAACAGTCTTTTACTCTTTTCTTGACTGGTGAACAGCTAAGCCTTCAAGAGTAGAGAGAGAGGGAGAGAAAAGGACAGAAATAAAGGGGGGATGTCTGGGTAACTTCAATAGCCTCTCTGTGTCCATCTAATATGGAGGGCTAGCATGCTGGGAGTTGGCCGTTTCCATTCAGACAGACCCCAAACTCATAAAGACCTCTTCTATGGCCCCCAACCTGAAACCCACCCACCAAAGCCCTCGCTGGTATAGGCCCCTTCCATGGGAACTTGCAATCTGCAACGTAATCCCACTTTGGCCCCTGGAGAAGCCTTTCCAAACAAACCATGTGAGTCCTAATACCCAGGGCTTCACAAGTGGCTCCTGGCTAGGCCTGAGCTCCACCACCACCAACAACTTGGCCCTCCTTCTTTTTTTCTCATTCTCTCGCTTTTCTTCTTTCCACGGATAGACGACAAAAGAAAGGGATCTCCTTCTAATTGCTTCGAAGATTGAAAAGCTGAGAGGGGTGGTGGGCGGCTACAGGGGGAAATGAGATGGAGGCTCTGGAGGCAGCGGGGGACTGTCAGTCTGGCTTTGCCCGCTCTGGGTGTGCGGTAGCTGGGATAAAGGAGCTGGCAGGACAGCCTCTGCTGCAGAGCTGGGCTGAGTGGATCAGAGTGGAGGCGGGCGACTCCCAGGGCCCAGCTTTACAACTCTGGCCAAACGGAGGACTATGAGAATGTGGAGGAGCTGAAGCAGCTCTGCTGGAGGCCCTCTTCACTCATGGGAAAGGACGTCTGGTCTTCACAACTGGGATTCAGAAACCATAGGCTGCTGAGAACAGCGTGTTCAAGCCAAGAAGGAGTATCTGACAGAGAGAAGGCAGAGACACAGTGCATTGGTAGCCGTCCAAACCTTCTGCCCTGCATGAACAGTCCAGCCACTATTGATCAGTGTGGTGGTAGATGATGAAGTGTGTGAACACACAGTTGGGGTGGTCCGTGACCTTTGGATCTGTTGCTATGACATGCAGAGTTGCTAATAACACTCATGCACACACACAGACACACACCTTGACCTCTGCAGTAAGCCATGCCACAAGTCCACGCCTCCTTCTCTCGCTCTGCCATCACCCAGCAGCAGCAGCAGCAGCAGCAGATCCTTTGAAGCTGGGTGGAGGAGTTTGGCTCAGCTGTTTGTCAGTGTGAAGCCTGAATGGGACAAAAAGGAAAGAAGCTGCTTTGGTGATGATGAAAATCAAGATAACATTAGATAACTTTTCATTGCCAATTCCCTGCCATTCAGTAATAGCAAAAAAAGAAATTAACGTGGAAACAACATTTGAGGAAAAAATAAGATAATTTTGTTGCGGTCACAGTTCTTAACACATCATGTTTAAGTTCAAAGATTGAACAGAAAAGGGCCCGCTCCTCTGTATGTGTAGTGACATGAGATCCAAAGGATTTTGGACCTTAGCTCCAGAAAGTTCCCTCAGTCTCCCCTCTCTGACCTCCTTTCATCCCTCCATCCCTCCGCCTTTCTTCTTTTTAATACAAATCAGCCACTCAATGCCATGCACATGTTTTAGTGTTATTTGAACTCTGGCAGAGAACTTCAAACAGCTTTCAAAGTGAACAGAGTTTTTTCCTCTCTTGCTCTCTATCTTTTTCTCTCTTTTTTTTTTTTTTAAAGAACACAGCTGCGCTTCCAAGTACACCTGATCAGAAGGTCGAGAGATGGGGATTATGATATGCAAATGAGGCTTTGTTATCAGCGCTGACATTCGTTATAAAGCTGAACAGAAGAGAGGTAAGATGAAAAGGTGGCAACTCACCCTCCTCTACCCCTTTTCGCATAACCTCCCCTCTCGAACACATTGGCCTACCTAAGCCCCCTTTTTTTCTAATTTAGATCAAAAGGTTACACACAACAAAGAAAGGCCTGTGTGGAAAAGAAAAAGCACCCTGTACACACTTCTGTGCACTTTTACACAGTCAAGACTATTGATTGGTCAGCTGCCCCAAAGGTGTGTGCACATCTGTGCAATGTGTGTGTGTGTGTGTGTTGAAGTCTGGATTCGACCGTGTCCTGATGAGGTTGTCGTCTCTTATGCTGTTTAGGCAGAACGGAGGTCTTTGCAATTACCAAACACTGTAGAAAGGCTTTCATGTCTCCCCCCCGCTGTGACAGGATAAGGACGAGGACACACAACTACACACACACACAAACACGCATGCACACGCACATGCACACGCACACGCACACGTATACACTGAGAGATTGAGTCCTTTCAAATACACACAGAAACATGCATATGGTTCAGTTCAAAGGAGTCCAAAAGAGGTGGCGGTCTGCGCTACTTTTCCAGCTATTAGCCTGGCCCACCATCTGCAGTGATCTAGTGAGGAGTGGGTTTTATGAACTTCACAAAGGGATGGTTATTAGAGCATCAGAGTGGAGATGGGCTGTCTGGCCTTTGCGTTTAGCAGCAGGGGTCCTGAGTGCTTTGATGTGAATCATACTGTTAAATAACTTTTGAGAGGTAGAGGGAGCTACTGAAACCTCACAAAAGGCCAAGCCCCGGTTATATAAGTGATAATTGACCCAGTTTTTTTTTCACACCTCGAGTGCAGGTCAGCGACAACAACACTGAGACAGTTGTGATGAATAGAAATGTACCCATTATGTAGACATCCTCAGGTACACCGTGAAACTGCACTCCGTATTCCTGACAATAAGCAACATACTGCCTTCGTCACATTGCAGAGCTGTCTTCTAAAAATCTTATCAAAACGTAACTCTCTCGCTCTCTCTCATAGGAAAAAAACCAACACTTTCAATCACATCACATGGCCTATATCAGCAGATGGGATTTGTCCAGTTGTCATGGAACTGTAAATGGCCAAATTTTCATTTTTTCGGAGCACTCAAAAGACTTCTTGTCCGTGTCGGCTTGAAAGCTGAGGTGCAAAGTTCACTCTTGACCTTGGAGACAGCAGTTGTGAAAACAACCCCCCCCCCACACAAGGTCCATTTAGTAGCTGTTCTGGAGTGTTTGACCATACGACATGATCTTCATCAACAGATGGAGTTTGCCTGTTTATAATGAAGTTGAAAGAAAGAAATCTCAATTGCGGTTTCCAAGGTCAAGAACGGCCTTTGAAATTCAATATAATATGACACCTAAATAACCACAACGTCCCTGGTTTAAGCCCAACTGGGGACCTTTGTTGCACCTCTCTCTCCTTCATTTCCTGTCATCTCTCTTCACCTGTCTGTAATAAAGGATAAAAATGCCCCCAAAATACTACCCACCAGTAGTATTTTGCCGTCATTAGTGTATACTGGAGAAGATTTGTGTGGCTAGTTTAATTTTGATGAGATTGTGGCCTTTTCACAAGGTGGAGCAAGTGTCCACTGCGAGGAGTGGATAGAAAGTCTTTGCTCACAGCAGGGACAGTGGTGGGAAGATGCTGGACGTCAGGAGAGCATCCTGCTTACATCCTGAAGCATCAGTGGATGATCGACACAGGTCAGACACAGACAACAAATTGTAAAAGCTTCCTTCCTTCAAAGATTCAAGAGTTAATTTCCTTTTGACCCGTGCTGGAATCCCTTTATATCCTTTAATTGCAGAAAAAAAAAATTCACTCTCCCTTTCTGTTGGTTATAAATCACATCTAAAACATGACAAAACAACTGGGCTTATGTGGTCACTAGGCCTGAAGGTGGTGCTGCTAATCCACATACCAGATATCAATGTTCCCCCCAGTATGGACAGGATCCTCTGGTAGAAACCCCACAGGGAAACTACAGTCAAATCACACCAGAGAAAGTATTCAGGTGCTTTGCCATGGTTAATATATGGATTTGGATATGGTTCACTTTGCAGCAATATAACTACTGTAAATTAGATTCAATCATTTGACAAACTACTATAAACTCAACTTTAATGTGTCTAACATAATTTATGAATGAAATATTTTTTTTTATTTACATGCCTTTAAACCTTTAAAGGTGTATACCTGGCTTGCATTAATGACATGTAATGTATATTCTTAACAGTTGTAATACTGCTCAAATGAATTTTGTGGTAATAATGTACATATCACGATTATCATACAATGTTACTTCATCTTAAAAGCATAAAGTAGGAAATAAATAGTAATACATCGGGCTTTAAGGTCTACTCAAAGGCTCGTAATGCCTACTCATCAACACTATGACATCAAGTATGACACATCAACTGCACTATTATAAGATGCTGAAAAGAAACGATCAGCTAAATGTAAAAGGAATAAATATTGTCTTTCAAAACACAGTTATTACTACTCATTTGTATTTTAGGGTGTTGATATTTTTTATTTATAGCACATTTTATACTCAGGGGAAAACGCAAGCTGCTTTATGCAAAGATTAAGAAGGAAATAAAGAAAAAAAAGGAAAAAAGGAAAGCAAATGTGAATATGTGAGTATACTGTGGGCCTCGCTGTGGCTGAAGCATCAGCGTCCACTAGATGGACCCCTACACCACTCATGGGACTTCTGCTGTCGTGTTGCTGCTGAGAATCACCTCAGACGCACCGATCAACATCTGTAGATCAATTAAAACGGAGGATCTTTAAATATTTTACAGGTGTTGTCAGGTGGGAGAGGAAGCGGCTGCGCAGACAGACACCTCTCTGCTCTCTGCGGAGACTCACGTGGACAGTTTCCCCTGACGTAATCGCCTCAGCCCGGTAGGTGGCGGCCTGTCCAAGCGAATATAATCTGATTAAAAGAGCCGAAATTCGGATGGATGTTCCGGCCACCAGACATACTGTGCACCTGGTGGATCCGATCCAGTGGTAGGTTGTGCCTGCAGCTTCTACTTTATAGTTATCTAGAAAAAGATAAACATTCATTTTATTGTTAGTCTTATTGTGGTTTCACCTGCTGATCACTTGTCTAGTTGTAGCCTTTATTGAAGGGAGGCAGGGTGCAGTTTGTGGAGGGGAATCCGCAATTTGTGGGCATGCTGCAACGCCGTGACGCAATTCACACTCTCCTGCTGCAACACAATAAAATATGAATCACCAGAGAGCCGGCGATGGGACGCTTCTTCTTTGGGTGTAAACACACAATTTAAATGGTGAGGAGGAGGAAGAGGAGGGGGTGTGGCGCTGACCGTCTCCCATTCACCAAAAAAATACACACCCAGAGAGCTCGTGCATTTGTGGCGTAAAAAAAAAGGGGGGGTTGGGGGGGGGAGTCAGGTTTGATCACTGTGGCGCTGTCTGCTGTGGACTCTAGCTGGGTGCACAGGCCAGCCAGCCAGCCAGCCAGCCCCTCGGCAGCCCGCCGTGCTCCGTCGCTCCGCAAGCTCCGGGGCTGCGAATAAAAAGCGCTCCACGCAGGGATCCTGATCGCATTACGCAGATTGAAAGCGCTGGATGCAGAGCGAGACCAAGTGGCCTGAAGATGCGATAACTACGGTAAGATTAAAGGTGCGTTTTGGTGGTTTTGCTGGGCGGTTTTTGTGTGTGTCGGTTTGCTTTGAGTATCAGCTGTTGGGTCCATTGATGTAGCCTATTACAGTCCGGTTCCCTCAGACATAGACCAGCACAGAGCTACAGCCAAGATGTGAGGAGGACAAAGGGGCGGATGGAGGTGGAGGAGAAAATATTTTGGATTCGATTATTTGTGTTAATAGAAAAGAAAAGCAGGAGCAGAGATGTTTCCTTCCTTTCCTTTTACAGCAAGCACGTTAAATAAAGCTGTCAGGGTGCTACAGTATAGCCCAGTGTACTGTGGTGTACTTCCCTGTTAAAGCACATTTGGATCATGTTGTCTATTACAGCTGTGTGGGCTGATTATTTATTCTAGGAAGTGGCACTGTCTAATGCATCTGTGGGCCGAGTGTGGCCCATTATCTGTTCAGGTCTACATGAGCTACTCAATCCTCTCCTCTCTTCTTGGTTCGCCTTCCAGCAGGCCACAGCATCAGAGCCATACAAGACATCAATCACTCAGACTTTCATCTCTGTGTCACCTAATTACGCCAAATCACCACTTTATTCCAGGGATAGATCACTGCAGGCCTGTGTGACATTGCTTTTCAGATCTTTTAGAGGGAGTTGCTGCCCAGTGTCCTCATGTGAACTTGCTCCTTTAAAGGAGCTGTAATGTGGCTTCTGATACAGGTGTGTATGGAAATATATTTTTAAAAAGTGGTTAGATACACATCCTGTAGAAGTAACTGGAAGATGTTGCATGACACTGAGCTTTTGTCTCACTCACATCTGAAGCTGTGGCTGTTCAAAACATCAAGTTTCATGCAAGGCACAAGTTCACCACATCAGTTTAAGATGTTGTATATGGATAACAGCTATATGTTACTTATTAAACAAATGTATCTCCCTGTCTCTGTGTCTCTAGGCATGTTAGCACCATGATCCATGGCTGTGCTGTTCAGTGTGTCAGTGCAGGCTGTGTTGCAAGAGGAGATTGAATGCCTCTAAAATCTCAAGGTACAGTAAGACTTCTCTCCTCATTTGACCTTGTGTGTGTGTGTGTGTTTGTGTGTGTGTGTGTGGGAGGTATTAGCGCTGGAATTGATCCATAGCCTTGAACGGCTGCTCCCTGACTCACTTTCCTCTCCTTAATTGTGTCTCCTACATCTCTTCACTCGATCCCAATTAAACGGCAGCTCCTGTCTGAATGCAAAGACGTGTGTTTGTATATGTTTTTACATTTTCACATGCTGCTTTTAACAACATCTGTGTCCCACACTGAGATGTGTTTGTAGATGAAGGGGGCTTGTGCCAGTAAGTCCAAAGGGAATACTCTTGCTCAAGCTTAATTAGACACATTGCTGTGAGGGTAAAAGCAAACAGTGGCAGCTGAACCATCTGAATAACCTATTGTTAGTGGATAAAAAAGGGGCTGTCACAAGGCCTTCAATATGAACTAACAAAACATTGGTGTGTGTGTAAGTGCAAAGCTGAAGGAGTGGATGTGATTGGATGCGTCTGCGTCTTTATTCCATGTGTCTGTGTTTACATGCGTGTTGTGCCGCAGGCTGCGAACTTTCAGGTTCAACTGCAGTTCACATTTTGTTTTGTGCAAAGTTAAAACAATTCAGCTTGAGGGCGTCTTGCGAGCCGACTCTGAGTCAGCGGCCGACCCTGACATTCCCTCTTCATGGTTTGAACCAGTGTGTCAGTGTGTTAACTTTAAGCCCACATGGATCCACGCCGTGCTGGTCAAGGTCAGGACAGCGTACATGTCGGTATGTGCATGTGTAGTGTCGTACTTATTTCACTCTGGGAACCAGTTTTAGTTCTAAAGCTTTTGAGGAAAAGGCAATTTTGAGAAGTGAAGTCAGTAATACAATATTCTGATTGTATAGTAATGACTTAAGGATGCTGTATGTGGCATTCAAAGTCATATACTTTGAGTACAACCATCAGCCATCAGTAGGAGACAGGGAAATGAGAAACAATGGTGACATATCCAATGTTTGTAGTAATATGTACAAGAGGAAGGTGCTAGAGGCAGCCCCTGTAGCTCACTACATATTAGATTTTTATAATAGTAATCACCAGGGGTATTCCTCCTACTCAGGTAGGATGTCAACTGATACAAAACTGAGCCAGATAAAACAATTTACGTGTGGATATATACTGGAGGATAGAGCATAGAAGACTAGAGAATAGGATACGTGTATTGTTCCCATTAGAGTTTTGAGAAGTAAAGTTGCGTGTTGCAGGTAATAATTGTTAGACCTCAACTTCTCCTTATAAATATCAAAATGAATTTGTAAATACTGCCTGTACTATGTACCATAGCACTATGCCTTACAGCGCTTTCACATTTTCTTATTTTGTTTACCAGACAGGAGTTTTGTCCTCAAAGGCCCAATTTAATCTAATGTTTCCCTTGTTCTAAGGTTGAAAGCAGATCCTTGCATGATAAGATGGATGGGCAGTGCGAGCCTGGTGAAGTTGTTAAGTCTTAGCCCCCCCGCAGGCATTAGTGTGTTGTCTTTTAACTGCTCTGACTGGGCTGGTGGTACATTTTATGTAGACACGTACTTTTCAATAGCTTTGTGCTTGGGCAGTTTTTGTGGTTTGGGTCCCTTAGATTTTCAACTTACAATGATATTTTGGACAATAGTGTGCTTCCAACTTTGTGGCAACAGTTCAGGGAACGCCCTGTCCTGTTTCTATATAACAAAGCCCCCAGGCACAAAGCAAGGTTCATAAAGTAATGGTGGCTTGGCATGGAAGAACTTGACTGACCCGCACAGAGCCCTGACCTCAACCCCATCCAACACCTTTGGGATGAGTTGGACCAGCTGCAAGCCAGACCTTATTGCCCAACATCAGAGCACGACTTCATCGATGCTCTTGTGGCTGAATGGGAGCACATTCCTGCTTCAAAATGTTGTGGAAAGCCTCCCCAGAAGAGTGGAGACTGTTACTGCAGCAGATTATTGCCCATTGACTTGGAACATACTTTTGGCCACGTAGTGTATCTGTGGTCTGAGTTCTTGAGAAGAAAAAGCCACACTGATGATGGACGGAAAGTGTGACTCTGCTTACGGATTGGTTTGCAAGATAACACACACGCAGCACTATTTTTGACGTGACGTGACACACACACACACACACACACACACACACACACGCACGCACGCATGAATGCATTCACACATGTACTGTATATGAACATTATCCTACACAACACTCTCTCCTACACTGTTTAAATGGAAAGGCCAGTGGAGCAGCCATCGGCGCTTGTCACTGTGACGAGCAGCCACAAGTGTCACAGCTAATGGCTTCTGACGCTGCCATGGCTGTGCGTGTGTGTGTGTGTGTGCACACACTGACCAGCTATTCACCAGGATATGAATTTAATAAAAGTGCACTGACAAAGCACATACTCCACAGCTGAGCTATCCTATAAGCAGTGATTTACTGCAGCTGGAAAAAGAAGTCATTCTGCTGAAGCTACATCTACTTGTGTTTAACTAAAGAGAGAAGGAGAGAGCGTAATGGGTGGTGATTTCCTCTTACTGCGGCTATCGCACCAAACAGGAAGTTAGCGTTAGAGAAAGGAGGAAGTCTTTATTGACTAGATCACACACAGAGATTTGACGTGCACACTGACTACACACTTGGTACGCACACACCGCACTCAGCATGCAAGCCAGTTATAGGTAGTAATTGTCTGTGTAGCCAAAGCCTGATATGTCTTGTTCCGCTGTGCCAAAGAGCTCCATTGTTGTTCAAAAACTATTAAAAACACATCAGTGAACCACATTGTTGCACTGAGTAACATGTTCCTTAATTACGATGAACAAGCACTGTAGTTTATTTTGATTCAATCCCACATAGATCGTTCTGCAGCTGTAAATAATCACTAGGGCACCAAATGTGTATTAATCCACAGCTGAAAATAGTCCCCTCCAACAAATGCACTATTTTCCTCCTGTTTGAGTAACGTTTGCTAAAAACTACAGTGCCCAGCTGTTTTAGGAAATTACTTAGTCTTTCTTTAAAAACAAAACTAGATATTTGTGCCCCTCTTTTTAGATTTACGTCTTCAGTAGGATCCAATGGGCCTGAGTCAGAGTGCCACAGACGAAGTATTGAGAGATGGACTGACACATTGTTGGTTTTTTATGGGACTTGTTGACAATAACAAAAAGTATAGAATAATGCTAGCCTTATCCTTTTGAATATGACATTGGTGTGAGCCATACGGTATCTCCATCAGCCTGTTGCTACCACAGAGGATTCAGATATTATCTACGCATCCTGAGATCTTATCTTATATACACAGTACACAGTATATGACATTTGAGGTATGAAAAGTGTCACTGACTCTTCTGGGCACTACCCTTCTAGTTACCATTCAGCTAAAGTGCATGCTAACGCAGTGCTGTTGCATCTATATAAGTTTTATACAAAGTGACCTATTACAGGTGGATTTCTGTGAGATTCTTCATGTGCAGCCTTATCTTAAATCACCTCAGATGCTACTATCTAATAACCGCTTCATCTGCGTTCTTCTTAAGATGGGGAAAATGAGCTTTTCTGTAACTGACAGATCAGAAAAGTGTCGACCGGCTCTCGCTTACCACCCAGTGCTTCTGACTTTGTGTGATATTGTAACTAATATGCTAATTCTGCTCAGTCTCTGTGCTGATGCCTCTATTGTGTGGCACATCACTGTCAAAAACGGGGAATAAAATATAAGTGGATTAGATATTTTGAGCTGGTTCCAGTGGCCTAGAATCTTCTAATGTTGTCGGTCTGGCTGGCAGTGCTGCCTCTTGAAGTCTAGCAGGAGGTACTTGGGGTAAATACGGTGTACAAACATAAATGTAAATGTAATTTAAAGAGCTTCTTTTTGTTAACACCCTGAGAGCGTGCAACGACCCTACACAGTGATTCATGAATACTAATTTCAAATATTATATTTAAGATTCTCTTTTCTTCTCTCGTTAGCCACACAGGTTATTATCTCCCCATCCTCATTTTCACAGTCTTCCTTTTATGGCTTTTGATCACTAATCAGACTTACTCTATTCCCTGCACTCTCACAATTCTGCAAAACAGCAATACTAACAGTAACATGGGCCACTTATTCCTGGTGGTCATACGGGAATAAAGCATAACAGCAGTAAATACACTCACAGTTGATGTTTTTCTGTCTTTCTCTGCACCCCCACGTCTCCCTCCCTCCACCACGCCATTCAGCATGTAATTGGGTGGATTATGACTAATACCAAACCCTCCAGCTGTTTGCGGGCTGTCAAGCAGCTTTTGCACAGATTAGAAATTGCTTAATATATTTGGATGCCTGCGTGTTTTGTGTGTGTGTGTGTTCAGTCAGGACTTCGCGTTCATCCACCTTTTGATCTCTAAAGCTGTCAAAATCGGGTTAGGCGGCACCAGACATTGATATTTATTGAAGTGGAGCGTTAAACCCATATGGCACTACTTGAGCAAATGAGCAGCTTGTAATGATGAAAACGAGCGTGTTTATGTCTCGACGCTCACAGAGAAGATCGGAGTCAACAGCTGAAGTTGTCAGGAGAAAGTGTATTGATGTTGACAACCATAATTAGAGGTTATTAATCGTTCATCTTTGAGAAGGTGTGCCCCAATACAGCTAAATGATGTACAAACACACACTTTCTCTCTGTCTTCTGAAAGAGGTAGATCTAAGCTTTTTTCATTGTTTTTCTTTTTTTTTTTGTACTTTGGTTTAGCACCTACGCATACACACACACACACACACACGCACACACACACACACACGCACACACACACACACACACGCACACACACACACACACACACACACACACACACGAACCCTTCACTGAAGATCTTGTGTTAACAAACACACCACACACTCCTAGGAGACCGAGGTTACACAATGAGGAGGAGCTGCCCTGTCAGACAAAAGGACGCAAGTGCGGAACAAGATGAAAGCTTCACGGTTGGCATGGCAACCACCAGATGATCTGCACGGCAAGGTTTGATGTTTGACGTGTTGACGGTGGATTCTGGGTTAGAGAGAGAGAGAGAGAGAGAGGTGAAGAAAACCGGTTTGATCCAGCGCAGCTGCGTGAGTGCTCTTTATCTCCCTGGCTGTTGTTTTATTATTGTTTTATTCTCCTTTCATTAAGAGAGGGCTGCATGATTCAGAGCAGCGACGCTCACCATCAAATCCTCTGCTCACTGTTTCCTCTGATGCTCATAATACTGCCAGTCGATGTGCTCAGACCCTGGAGCAGCTCTGTGTGTTCACACGTGCACTTGGAGGTTTGAGTGCATGTCTGTTGCTGTTACACAAATGTGTTGGTCCAACAGGCATACTGACACATCACACATTAATATTGAGCATCAGGCAGTCAGTGTTGTTCACTGTCAATATGATGGAGGTCCCCTACTGGAAAAGCTACATCAAAACAGTCTGTAAAGCCGGCTGTGAAATTATATTTTCTTTCTTTTAATTTTTTAATTTGACTGTTTTTTTATTGTCAATTTATATTTTATATCATTCTTTATCAAAGGCTAAAGGCATTCAATAGTAGCGATTCCTGTATTAATCTGTAACACTGAATAGGTGTGCTACAACAGGGTTTTTGAGTAATATGTCGTACATGCTGTTTCACAGGACTTTAGGAAACATTGTATACTTTTATTTTATGTTCACATTCAATGATATTGAATAGAGCTAATATGATTAGTCAATTGACTGGTCAATTAACAGAAAATTAATTGGCAACAATTTTATAAACAGAAAATCAAAAATGCCAGAAATTCACTGGTTTCAGTTTCTCAAATGTAAATATTTTCTGTCTTCTATGTTAGCAAAATGGAAAGATATCCATTTTTTGGGCAGATAAAACTTGGGCTCTGGGAAATTGTGATTTTTTTCATTAATTTCTGACATTTTACAGAATAATCAAGTAATTGATTAAAGCAATTGTCACTTTAATTGATAATGAAAGTAATCGCTAGTTGCAGCCCTAATATCGAACATTGGCATAAACAAAACCTTGTGCTTGCGTCACTTTTTCATCATTCGTCATGTCCCTTGAGGCTCTGTCCTTTTCTTTTCTCCGTGTACACCCCTTTAGTCCTCCATCTATCTGTCCTCCAGCGGGTGCTTAAAGTGGCCAGCCCCGGTGTTATGGGACTAACACCTCGGCAGCTATTTTAGGAAATGCTGCTGCTTGTGTTGCCTCCTCACTGTCAGTGCCAGGTCAGAGTTAAAGTAAGGTAAGTTAAAGAGGGTGTAGTAGTTTGGCATACATGTCGCCTTGTAAAGATGATGCCTTCTCTGTTTTCCTGTCTTGTCTCATTGTTTTTTTTAGAAGAAAGGATGGAAACATCCAGCTAAAATCTTACCTTCTTGTCTTTTCTTCCCTTATCCCCTTGCTACATTCCTTTATATAAGGGTACAGCACATCTATATATATGTAAGACTACAGTATTGTATATGTGTGTGGTGTAACCAGGGTGCTAGTGATGACTGGGACCAGTGTTCCCTGGAGAGAGCAGTGGAGCATGAAAAAAAGGCTTGTGGTGTGTTTACCTGCTCTCTGCTTGTATGTGACTCTGTGTGTGAGGCCTGTAGTGTGCTGGAGGACAAAGGACCCTCCTCAGCCTTTGTGTCTTTTTCTATCTCTCTCTCTCTACCTGCTTTAGGTGCTCATTGCCGGACTCCCTCAGTCCACCCTCCCTTTGTTGTCTCACATTTGTTTGCATTCGTACTCATCCAGGCAACTGCATGCTTCTGTCCATGAGTGTGTGTCTCAGGGCTGTAAGTGTCAATCGACTGCACCGTCAGCCTCTCTCTCTCTCTTTCTCTCTCTGTGCATCCTGTGTTCATCTCCCATCCCTCTGTCTCACCCGATCTATCTTCGCGCTGTCACCCTCCCCTTTTAATGCCTCGCCGACTTGCTTCTTACTTGACTTGCTCTCCATTTTCCTCCTGCCCCATTTTTCACACTATCATCCACTCAGTATGCTCCTGACGCCAGCCTTCATTTCTTTTCCTCGCTTTACTTTTCTATTTGATCTTCCCTCTGTGGAAATCTGGCATGCTAACTTAACAACCTTCAGCAGAGGTCATGTCCTCGACACCTGCTGACGCATCCAATCACATCAGCACGCTGCTACTTAAACAGAAGTATTCAGTAGTTTGGGATCTTTGTCGAGTGCAACCAAGGAACTACACTGACAAGATTCTGGCACCGATTAGGGCGAATAGTGAAGTTCTTAATTGAACAAATGAGCAAATGTAACAAGCAAAACTCCAACAGAAATACCCACAAAATATGCAGTATATCATGGTGCAAATAATCCCACTTTGATCGTGGTTTGCTCAGCCCACATCCTCCTCGTCATTGCAGGGCTGTGGATGTGCTATTTTCCAAATCAAAGCACAGACTTGAAAGTGGGTTTTTAAAAGCCAAAAATCTCAGCACCTGCTGAAGTAACTGTTGAGTCATTGGTATTGATCCGTGACTTAAAATAACTCCCACAAATACAGATATATTGTGGCCATTTTGTGCTAAGAGACTGTAAAAGTCTTGAAGAACTCTGCTGATTTTACGTCGGGGAGGACTACTGCATGTGTGAAAAAAGTTGTATAAAGCCTTTTGTGGCTCCAGAGAGAGCTGCACGAAGTCTGATAAATTGCCTCAAGTTATGTCCTTGAGTCAGCGTCGGTTGATGCTGAAGACTACAAGTTTGAAAATGAAAAAAATCTGGGGGTGTGGAGTTAGAACGAATTGAGCTTACCAGACCTCCTCATCTCTGCTTCAGGCTAGCAGCTCGAGGCTACATTAGCCGCTACTAGCACAACACACCAAAAATCTCAGACCAGAATCTTAATCGGAAAAAGTAGGTTTTCACATACAAGGAATTTGCTTTGGTGTGTAGGTGCATAAATAAGCATATATATATATACAGATATATAAAATAAAGCCACTAAAAAGCAAGTACTGTAAAAAAGCAAGTCAAGAATACAAATATAAAATAGAGAAATTAGCAATAAAAATGTGAAGAAATATAAAATAGAATAAGATAAAAATTTAAAAAAACTGTACAATAATATGAAAAAGACCAACCTATTGGCAGTTGAATTGTGTTGTGGGTAATGTAGGCACCAGGTTTTGACAAGAAAGAATAATGTGTGGAATAAAAAAAGATGATATTGTGGTTCTTCTGCATCGATTTTGATCTTCTTTTTTTTTTTAGTTTATTGTCAAACAATGTTATAGGAGTGCAATGTTAAACTGGGTACTCTTCTAATGTACCTTTTTAATTTATTTTGATTATTTTATTTTGGTACTGCTCATTTATTCCTCCATTTCTTCTCTGTCTCACACTCCTTTCACCTTCCTCTCTCATGGTGTACGTGCTGTTATTCAGTCCTCCACCAGCAGCATATTGATAGGTTTAATCTTCCATTATTTAAAGACAAGCTTCCACCTCTATTGATTGAGTGAGGTCAACCTGCGGTTACGATTTATACAGTTTGCAGCAACATATCACATACCCATGTTGCAATGTATTCATAATCAATAGGCATGGCCTCTTATGCAGGCATTTAGCATGACCTATTGTTCATAGCTGGATTTCATGTGCTCACATACTAAAAAATATATTCATGTTCTATTCATTTACTGTAAAACTCAAATGGTTATGTTGCAGGAGGGGGGGTTACACTTGACCAGGCATGACAGCAGACATTTTGACTTGTCCTGGCAGGAAAAACATAGGTGTAACTCATAACATTACTAATTGCTGCATTGCCATCGTTAGTGTAATTACTTCCACCTGATGACAAGTCAAAATGTCTGCTGTGAAAAAAGGTCTATGAATCTGAATCATTTGGAGCGTATTCTGGATTCAAGATTCAGGTTAGTAAGATTTATTTGGAAAGCTTAATGACACGTTAAATACAAGATGGACAGACTTTTGACAGAGAGGAAAAGAAAAGCAGCTGATGCTCATCAAGTAAACACAACAGTCGAATCAAAGTTTACTGTCAATATATCAATATATGGGGACCACGCTTATGTTATAGGAATAATTAATATCTGTCCATTAAATATAAAGCCTCAGTCAGCAACTGGCTAACGTAGCTTAGCTTAGACTGGAAACAGAAGGAGACAACTAGCCTAGCTCTGTCCAAAGGTAACTATATTCACCTACCAGCACCTCTAAAGCTCACTATTTAACACTTTGTATCTTGTTTGTTAAAAAAAAATGGGGCTCCTTGGTGTTGTGTGACCCTTGTATAAGGACAGTGGGCGAGAACGAACACACTTACACACTTCCTTTTTTTTGAGGAACAGCTGGGGGTGTTAAATCAATTAAGAGCGCTTCTTGGCTCTTAAAAATTTGAGCAAATTGGTGGTTTTCAGTTGTCCATTCAGCTGGGAAGAAGACGGACATGATGTGCTGCAGGTGGCACAAACTGTTGACCATAAATACATCTCCATCTGTCTTTCAGCGCCCACTCTGTACCTCCCTCCTCTTCATCACTCATTCTCATGTGTGTGTTTTTTTTTTTTTCCTTCTGTGCCCAATTATGAAGACACGTACATTTTAATAGATGTTGCAGATTTTGGGGTGGGACATAACATGGGGACTGATTACAGATTGTGGATAAGGAAATGTTTCATTTTTTGGATCTCTAATATTTTATTGCACCCCCTTTCCCTTTCTAGTGTCTCTTTGCCCTTTTATATCACTCATTTACCCTGCTGCTTTTAACCTCCCTCCCCTTGTCTCTCGTCTCTCAGGGTGCTGGCTTTAGCTGATTAGAGTGGCCCTGCTTGCTTTGATTAATTGGATGATCCTTGTCTCCGTGCCAGACTCGACTCGACTCTTCTCCTTCTCCTCATCCAACCATCTAAAACAAACACAGGGCTTTTAATGGCAGCGGTGCATTGATGAGACTGTGGGTGTGTCAGCAAACACTGTGCAGGTTGCACTTTATTCAACCTGAAACGTGCTAGACATGTTTCCATGTGCCGTCCATGTTTTAGCTCTCATATAGCACAGGATCTTTTGGGCTGTGTATGAGTAGAAATTCATACATTATTTTATGTATGTTTAAACTATGCAAAAAATGACTGTATCTGTCCAAATACAAATATGCACCAGAGAAATTGAACTGTACAAGGAAATAATATAGAAAGTTTTAGTTTTAAGTTTTAAATAGAAATTGTGCACATTTTAATCCCTATATAGCTTCATGCAAGCCTAGAGAGACAATTTAAACATTCTTTAAACAGATAATCAATGTAGGACTGCAGCTAACAATTATTTTATTATCAATTAATCTGTTAATTATTTTCTTGATTAACCAATTATCATTTAGTGTGTAAGAACATCTATCACAACTTCCAAGAGCCCAAAATGTCACTTTTAAATAGCTTGTTTTGTCTGACAAACAGTCCAAAACCCAAAGGTATTTCAGTTGCTATCATTTATGACAAAGACAAGCAGCAAATCAACATAATTAAGAAACTAAAACCAACAAACGTTTGGCAGCTGTGCTTGAAAATGAGTAATTGATTATCAAAATAGTTACATGCCACTGTGTTTGCCACGTTAAATCTGGATGTCAGATACTTTATTTATGTGCCTTTTTGAGTTGTGTATGTATGTGGACATAAGTACACAAGCAGCACACACCAGCACACACTTAAAATATGAGGTTGAGGGCTGTGTCTCTTTTGTCTTTTGGCTGCGCCTTCCAGGAAAACTTGGAACCATCCTTCTCTGCTCATCCTGTCGACCTCCACAATGTTTCAGTCCGTCCTTCAGGCTTTGACGACAACAACAACCACTTCCATCTCCGTGGCTCTGTCTCCCCACTCATTTGTCTCCTCCCTCCTCTCTATTACTTTCTCCCGTCTGTGTCATCCTCCCCATTTTCTCTCTCCATCTTTGCCATTCTGCTGTCTTTAAGTGAATTCCACTTCAAAAGCTTGTTTCTGAAAGGTCATCTGCAGCCTCTACAGACCCCCCGGGGCTCTTCATCTTTCTTCTTTTTGTTGCTCTTTTTTCTGTCTCTCTCTCTTTCCTTGTTTTTATTCGATCTGCTGTGCCCCTAGCACAGCCATGGCAGAAGTAACACACACACACACACACACACACACACACACACACACACGCACGCATACTCAAAATGACACACATAAAACCCATTGTAGCACAGCCAAGTGAATGGTTGGCTGGGAAAGTCAAATGCTCTGTTATTCCATCCCAGCAAATACAATCTCTGGAGATGCAGTGCCAACCAGAGAGCCCAAAGGGGCGCCGGGGCTTTCTCAGAAACGCAGACAATCACAAAAGCTAACTGCTCTGTTGTTTCCCTCCGTCCCTCCTTCTTCCATTACAGGCCATTTATATCAACAAGCCGAAAGCCAGAGTGACTTGGTGTGTGTGCAAACAGCGTGTTTGTGCGTGTCATCCTGTGCATGAGTGTATATGTGTTTATGTGTGTCTTGCTCTGCCTGTTTGATAATAGTAACCAGGGATGATGGACTGTGGAAGAATAAACGGGCGCAATATCTCAGTAACAACTTGAAGCCTCATTCGGTGAAATCACTGCATGATGAATGACTTTGTTTCCGCGGTGTTGAGACTGTACAATAGACGCCTTGTTCCTGTGATCACTGGAGCCTAACAGCTGCTTTGTTGTGTGATTATGTCATACTGCATATTGTTATGCTTGAGTGGGGGAAGGAGGGTTTGTTATATTTATGTATATGTTTATGTTTTTTAGGATCCCATAAAGCACAGAAATAATGCAATACATGACAGTTATAGCCTGGTAAAAGACAAAATCTAAGGACTAAATGACAGACACAACAAATTAAATGAGCAGTATCAGAACAATATTTGAGCTATAAATATAAATGAGTAAAAAGACTTAATAAGAATTCTTGCCTCTCAGGCATTTTTGTTGATTGAAAGCTGTGCAGTTTGAGGTTTATAATTTTAAATGCATTCGTATACACAAGATCTCTGCCTTTTTTAACCACATCAGTTTAAAGCTGTACAGAAACAATGGGTTAAATGACTGTGAAGGATGTCGCTCGTAGTGACGAACCCACAGAGAAGTATCACCTGTCTCTGCAGTTCCCCTCAGTTATAAAGAGCATTTTAGCATCTTTTAGCGTATTATTTTGTTTTAATGGCCCTCCACTTTACTTTTGGTTCAGTCTCACCACTCTCATTATCACCATTTCCAGCAGGAGCACTCAATTAAAAAGCTCTGATAAACCGACATTACACTACAACAGCTACTTTCACAGCACCAAATGACAGACAGACAAAGTTGGCGACTAACTGGTGAACATAACATTTAGCCGTTAAAGATCCAGATATTTCCCTCAGGACAGAGGTAAAATGAAAAGTGAATATTGGACTTGCATTCATCAGGTAGCGGGAAACACGACTCCAAATGAATGTTAATGTTGCTTTGGATCTGCTGCATGTGTAAATAAGCCACTGTTTGCACGTTAGCGTGATAATATGTCAATGTTGTGTATTCAGCTTGTTGCGCTGACCCCAAGTGGACAAATAAATCGGTTAATGCAGGTTTAAGTTAAAATAATCAAAATAATTTCATCCATCCACTAGTCAGAGTAGCAGGCTTCTCTTTGTTTTCTCCTTTCTCGTCTTCACCACCTCACAGCATTTAGTCAGCTGTGGTCTGCCCCCCGTGGAGGGTGGAGTTAAATACAGCCTTGCTCCTCAAGGCTCATGTGTTCTGAAGTAACCCATTAATCATGTTGCCATACTGGGGGTGAGTGAGTGAGTGAGTGAGTAGGATGCTGGTAAGACAAAGAGAGGCCAGGCCTGAGAGCGACTCAGTCTGTCAGCTACAGCCTTGCATAATGAGGGCTAATGGATCGGGGAGCATGGACATACCTGTCCAGTCTACTCACATTAGGATGAATAAAGAGCTTTAAGGCTATTCTCTTGTGTCCTATGTACTCTGTGTGTGTGTGTGTGTGTGCGCGCATGGAGAGTGTGTGGAGCATGTGAGGATCTCTGAAGTTATTTAATCCCATTGCTGATTTGCACTGCAATTTCTCATCCTTGCACCGATGTTTCATACCAGTGTTTCTGTGGTTATTAACAGTGTACTGCTTCTGTCTCTGTCTGTCTCTCCCAGGCTGTGAGCCCTGTGCAGGGTGGTGATGAGCAGTCAGGGCAGCAGCAGTAGGGGAAGTGGCCAGCATGCTGACACTCCTCCCCCTCGTCACGCCCCCGGACCCAAGCTGCAGGTGCAGCGCTCCCTCTCTCGTGACACCATCACCATCCACTTTTCTGCTCTGGGGAAGGAGGAAGACGACGAGGAAGAGGAGCTGTACGGGGTACCTGTTGCGTCTGCTGGGGCTAAATCTGGGCTTGATGGTGCAGAGAGACTTCAAGGTCTAGAAACTTCAGGGGATGATGACCAGTCTGTCACCACGGGCTTGGAGGCAAAAGAGGAGCTGCTGTTTGAATCTGCTGGTGTGGAGACGACCTCAGGAGCTGCTGTGCTTCCTGTTTCATCCACCATCCTGTCTGTGCAGCCTTCAGACCCTCACCCACACACACCCTCTCCAGCCATGACTATTACCCCCACCTCTACCCACTCCCACCTGAGCTCCAGCCCTTCTGCCAGCTCCTCCTGGCCCTCTGACCGACCCTCAGCCAATCCCCCGTCCACGAGCTCCAGCTCCTCCTCCCCTGGCAAGTCTGCAGCACTGACCTCCTCCAAACCTTTCCTCAGCCTGGTCAGGTCCTTGTCCAATGACGTTGAATCTCGAGAAACCACTCCTGCGCCTACCACTGTTGCACCATCGCACGCACGCCACCGTCACTTAATGAAATCTTTTGTTAAGTCTCTTTCTACGGACACGTCAAAGGCCGAACATCAGGAAGGGCCTCTTCATCACTATCTCCATCATCCCCCTCATCAGCAACAGCAAGTGCAGCCATCCCATCGGCCTCCGCCTCGCAACATGCAGCTCTTCAAACAGTTCTCTCAGCCTCGCTTATCCTCCTGCCCCGTCATTGTCACTCAAGCAGGTGGAGACTCCAAAACAGCCCCCTCTTCCCCCATCATGTCCCCGGATGGTAGGTCTTTCTTCAAGGTCCAAGAGGTGGAGGCCAGGATAGAAGATACCAAGCGGCGGCTGTCAGAGGTGATGTCGGACCCCCTGCAGCTTTTTAGCAAGATCATGGGGGACGAGTCTGGCATGGGAGCTGTTGGAAGTGCCACTCATCGAGCCAAATCGCTGTCCTCCAGTGCGTCAGAGCTCAGTGGAGTGACAGCGGTAAACGGACACGCAGAAGGTAACAGCAACTATAGCATCAAGGAGGAGGAAGGGGCAGAAGGGGAAGAAGAGGAAGAAACCCCTACGGGCAAGGGCCCTGACTCTGTTTTTTTCTCCTTCCCATCACTGGCCCCAGCCCTCGCCCAGGCTTCCTCATCCACTTTCCCAAAATCTCCTTCTCTCACTCTGGGCCGCTGCTCTATGTCAGCCCTGGTAGCTCGACAGGAAGACGAGGACTTCTGTGAATTGTACAGTGAAGACTTTGAGTTATGTACCGATACAGAAACACCAGATGGGGATCGCCCCGGGTACCAGCGGCCTCATACTGGTAGCACTTGGTTGTGTAGTGAACTTGACACAGAGGAGGAGGAGAAAGAGGAGGAGGAGTTGGAGACTTTGCCTCTTATTGGCCTCATCTTCCTGACACAGTTGGTGTACGGGTATTTAGTCCTCCCAGTGCCACCATATGTATGTGCAGTGGTGCATGGGATAGTGGCTGGGTTCATGTTGGCCTTGCTGGTCCTTTGGCTGTCCTCTCCTCGATGCTCCTCATCAGGGACAAGAAGAGGAAGGCGAAGGATAGAGCCCTGGAATGTGGCTCAGTTGGATATCAAAGAACCAGGAATCTTCAAGGTAAGACAAAGCACGGCATGGAGGGCCAAGTGTGGGCCTGTTGCTATATGACTTCAAAATGTAAACTTGTTTTCCCAACTCTGTGTAGGATTTTGGATATTGTTCTCTAAGACCTTGGCTTTTGTAGCAGGTATTCTTGGCTCTACTGACAATTAAGGTCTTGCTCTGCTGCAACATTATCAATTTCTTAACTAAGCTGCATTCTTTGCGTAGATTTACACTTTCTTGGTGGTTACAGGAAAGTCATAGATTTCAATGCAAACTTGCAAAAAACACATTGTTCTATATAGCCAAGAGGCAAGATAACCTATATTAGATTTAGCCTTACAGGTTTTACACGTGTAGTTGATAGCATCAGTACGATATATGGCTATGGCACTGTATTTTTCTTACCATGCCTTGGAGTGAGAATGCCATACGGTGCACAGAATGCAACACGTCTGCTATCAAGCATCAAGTTAAATTATAATAGGCAGGATTGTTGTCCCCAAGAGCTTTGTTTTGTATCTTCGGACTATATGTTCTTCGCTCTATCATTTTAACATCCTTTTGCACTAGCCAAGCACTGAACTTTCCCCCGTTGTTTCAATTGAGTTGGCTTAGCTCACAGAGACTCCTTTGGGACTGATATGGTGGGAGTTTGGATGAGAATTAAACTCTAGCCTCATGGGGACCGGCAGCAACATATTGGGTTTATATTACACTTTTTCTCCACTGGCAGCTACAGTTTAGCTTTGAACCAAACATTTGAATGAGAGCGCCACCACATTTGCCCCCCTGTTCTCAGTTAACCTCACTCAGTGCTGTAGAAACTCTTCTAGAAATGTTTAGTAGTTTGAGGGAGTTATGTAAACATGTGTACTTGTATGTGTGTGTGCCTCAGTGGGTACCAAGCTGTTGCACAGGAGAGCCTCGTGGCTAGAGGGCACAGCTGTTCCAAAAGAGGAGCTCTGCGGTTGTGCAGAACATGATACACTCATATGAACGATAGACCCTGGAGCGCACATAAGTGCAGGGCAACTGCAGTGGGGACAAACTTTCCTCTTTCTCTTCATCTTTCTCTTCCTCTGAGGATCAACAAAGACTCAGTGTTTCAGATGCCCCACTTTATCTTTTGTTGTGTTGTATGAACTTCGTGGCACTGCACCTCTCAGTGAGAATTTTGTTGTTTGTGATTTGATCATGATTCTAGAAAATCCTGCAAGGAGGGATGTTTATTGATGACAGGGGGTGTTTAAAAAAAGGAAAAAAAGAATACTGGGTGATGTATCGTCATCAGATTTTTTACAACTCTCAGGGAATCAATATCGGTATCAGCCTCAAACATCCAGTATTGTCCGGACTCCATTCACTATTGGTGGGGAGTTTCACGTTAAATTATGAAGCCTCTCGGATGAGCGGCAAAACATCTTCAAAACCGCTTCAGTTCAGGTTTTCTTTTTAAGCCTTTCACTTACTTTTTCAAGATATCTGTTTGACCTGATTTACTTTGAATCTTCATAGACAGGTTAAAGGATGCTGTCTTCTGTCATCCCTCAAACAACATATACACAATAAACATTTGACAGAGGAAAGTTCAAACATAACATTATGGTACATGGTTAAACATGCTAGCTGTAAAAAACAAAAACAACTATAAAGTATAGATATAGATATATATATAGAGAGAGAGAGTATACCCCAAAATACTTGGTGTTTGACTGGGAGTCTGATGTGTGTGTGTGTGTGTGTGTGTGTGTGTGTGTGTATATATATATATATGCTGTGAGAATACATTTTGAGTCGGTGTCAAGTGAAACTCTTCCCCTCTTCACCCCCTCCATCTCTCAGGGCTGGATGAATGAGATCCACAGCTACGACCCGGAGATGTACCACGCCACCCTGACCCACTCTGTTTACGTCCGTCTTGAGGGCTCCGTCCTGCGTCTGTCCAGGCCCAACCGGAACATCTCCCGCCGTGCCACACACAACGAGCCTAAACCTGATGTCACCTACGTCAGCCAGAAGATCTATGACCTGACCGACAGCAAGGTGTGGGTTGTGGGTGTATGTGGGCAATGAGAAATGGAAGAGAGATGCTAAAATTATGTGTTTCTGTGCATGCTTGTGAAATATGAGTGTGTGAGAAAATTAGGGGGGTATTAATGTGCTAAAGTGTGTGTGTGTCCCTGCCGGCTCCCCAGTGTATTTGTGTGCTTGATGATAAGATTAACAGATAGTGACATCAAGCACACGTCCTCTCATATTTGCCTTTGCCTGAGTGCCTGCTTGCTAATAGGTCATGTTCAGTGACAAAGCTACTCAGAGTCACATAGTAAGTGTGTAAACGTGGAGTGAATATCACAGGTCACTGACCCTGTACACACAACTTTGTGTCTTGTGTATATAAGTGTGCTGACTCGATGGTTTTGTATATCTAAAGGCAGGACAGTGAGAAGACATTTCTCCTGTCAGTGTATCATGGAGCAAAGGGGTCATTATGGTGGTCCTCATCATGCAACTACCCAACTCTCCCTCTTCTGAAACCAAATGGCTCCCTAAAGTGTCATTTCACCATCAATACTGCAGATGTTTAGTCTGTCTTGAATGTTGCCTGCATTTATAGAAGCTGTATCACACATAATAGTGTCCCCGGACAGGCATTTTTCTGCTCACAGTCAAGGTCTGATTGTTTTAACTATCAATCAGACCTATTGATGAGTCACTTGTATTCCTGCCTGCATTGTTTCTTTTGGTTTCTATTTTCGGTTCTATTAACGGTTCAAGCCTCCAGTTGCTGTCACTCACACCTTGGGGCTAGTCTGCCACATACTGTTTGTAGGTTCAATGTGCTCTACTGTTGAACTCGCATCTTTTTTTTTTTGTTTGTTTGTTTGTCCTCAATTCAACGTGAGCATTCTACTGCCCCAAAAACAACAAGAAAACACTCTCACGTCATCTTCATATGTTTGACTATATGAACATGGTCTTTATGCCCCCATAGATCCAGCTGGTCCCTCAAAGCTTGGCTAGGAAGAGAGTTTGGAACAAGAAGTACCCCATTTGCATTGAGCTGGCCAAGCAGGAGGACTTCATGTCCAAGGCCCAGGGAGAGAAGCCCGAAGCTGGGGAGGACAAATTAACAGGGCTGGCTGAGAAGGTAGAACGAACGGACAAATGCGAGAAAGTTGAAGTATCAGGATCGGCAGAGGAACCCAAAAGGCCAACCTCTGGAGGGGGGGATCTGACAATCTACCTGTTCGGGAGGACGGGACGGGAAAAGGAAGAGTGGTTCCGGAGATTTCTTCTGGCATCCCGAATGAAGTCAGAGGGGAGAGGTGGTGGTCTGCCTGGCATCTGCAAGAGTGGTGAGTTTGAGACTGAGCTGTGTGCAGTATCACACACCAAGATGCAAACAGCCATGTAAAGTATACTGTATTTGCACAGACACACATCTCTTCCCGCAGTCAGAATAGCCATTCTCTTGAGTATGTTACTGCACAGGCATCAGATCTGTGCATAAGCCCCAGCTTAGGGACTGCCAATCCCCTCAACTGAGCGAACAGATGAGTGTGAATGGGTCAGCAGGATTACATGCACAGAGAAGCAGCATATTATAGCATTGGTCTCCACTGTGGGATATAAGCCTGCAAGGATAAGGCCCAATTCAAAGGGAAACACTAGCGCTGTGTGGGTCCAGTGATAAAGGCAGTGCTGGGTGAACAGGATTACTGCAAAGATGATGATTTAAATATCAAGCTGTTTTGTGGATATACATAGCAATTATGTTGAAAATGACTATTTCAGTGCTAATATGACTCAGCGAGAGGATGCAGAGTGTCATTCATTGTCAAGCATGCTGATTCAGAGTGTTGCAGTATGTTGTGAGAAATAAAATAAAAAAATAGATGCTAAGTATTGAGCATGCATTATGTATGTGAAATATGATGCATTGATTGGAATCACTGAAAATGTTGTTGATGCATAATTGTGTTACATTACCTTCCCCTTACTCTTCACATTCTGCACCTCCCCACCTCCCCCTCCGCTTTTAGCCTTCTTGCCCTCCCACAGCCGCAGTAGCAGCACCCAATCTGGTGGAGGCCTGGAGGGTGACAGCAGGAGCAGCAGCCGGGGAAGCCTGGAGGAGCTGCCTCAGTCTCGCCACAGAGAGACCTCCTCGGCTCTCTCCTGTGGCTCTACTGGAGGGATGAAGCAGAAGATGCTGTTGGACTATAATGTCTACATGGCCAAATATGTCAATCCCCAGGCACCTCAGAGAAGCCCATCTGCCACTGACAGCCCTGGACACAGCCCCGAGAGCAGCCCCAAAACTACCAAAAAGGTAGGAGACAGAGCGACACATGAAAGGCTGAGAAGAAATAGGCAGTCAGTGGGTATCTGCCCAGAGGCCCTTGGGGTCTTTTGTGACCCCTGGTTGTGCCACTTGGCCATAGGTAATTTGATTAATTGATTTGTTAGGGAAATAGCACTTCTAAAGCACAATACCAACTAAATCAGTTCCTGCACATTCACTTAAAGGCATCCTGTGGAGTTTCTAACCACTAGTAGCGCTGTGGAGCCACAGTTTTGTCTGTATTGCTATTTCGCTGATTTGTCAGTTGTTAGTGGTAACATGCAAAAGAACATGCAATGCGACAACAAAGGCAAGAAAGGAGGAGAAATGTATCTGTATCTAAATATGGATAATAACATCCGATCCATGAGCCTTGGCATTTACACCTGGTATTAATAAGCATTCTTGTTACCTTCATTCTGTCCGCATTGTGATTAGATTGGATTGTCAACAAGCATGGCACATCCCAGGTCAAAGAAAGCAGGGGAAGACATTTAGCTACTTCTATAACTGTAGATTTTGCTGGCCGAGGAGGCGGAGTTAGTGAGGAGTGACATTTCAACTTGCTGGGCGATGTTATTTCTTAAGAATGTGTTCACACTGTATGGATTGCATTCACACTTTGCATTAACAAGCATTTTTTTTCTAATTATAGATATCCAGATATGTAAACAGATCTTTTGTTTGTCTACAAGAAAACTCCACAGAGTACCTTTAATCTCGTAGCCATGTCATGTAGAGGGGGCCTGGGTCAAAATCTAATTTTCAGACTTTAATTATTTGAGTTTATATTGTGAATTTGTACTGGTGAGGTCCAAAAGGGCCCAATGGTAAGCTTGTGCCCCTTGGTCCCCTAACAGGTTAATCCAGCCATGGAAGTAGACAGAGCCTGGTTCAAACCCAGGCTTGATATAGACTGTTATTATACTTGACCAGAACCATCCATCCATTATCTATACTGCTTATCCTCAGAGGATTGACCAGAACCTATATGCTTAATTATTTGCTAAGAAGATTAAAGCTGCAGTACATGTACATGTGTCCTTCAGATACGCAGGAGTTCAGAGGAGACTGTGGAGCCTGAGGCCTGGGTCAATGCTTTTCTGGGAAGGATATTCTGGGACTTCCTGGGAGAGAAGTACTGGGCCAGTGTAGTCTCCAAAAAGATCCAGATGAAGCTCAGTAAGATCAGGGTGGGTACTGGTACTAGCTTGCACAAATATACATCTACAAATCAGAAAAATGTCTCTCAGTGTTCCAATGGGATCACTTCAGGAGACAATCTTGTGTCTCTGATGGTTGTATTTCATGTCTTTTTTGTCTTCTGTGTTTCAGCTGCCATATGTTATGAATGAGCTGACTTTGACAGAGCTAGACATGGGCTTTTCCATTCCTAAGATCCTCCATGCCTCCAAACCCTCTGTGGACCACCAAGGTAGGAAGAGAAGCTACACTAGGTATGTCGTGTTTTTCACAGTGTTCTGGATGGTTTGCTTCAATAAAGATTAATTATTTTTCTGCCATCAATCTTCTTCCCCTCCCTCAGCTGCTATCCCCAATCCTTCATTATAACCCAGGCTGTTTATCAGTTCTCCCTCTTGCCTTTCTGACAGAGTAGTGAGACATGCTCTCACTTTTCTCTCCTCCTCAATCTATCCATCTCCTTCATCTCCCTTTCCTACCATTCCTCCATCTTCCCTAAGCTTTGCTCTTCTTCTCTCTGGATTAAGACATTTCCCCTTCCCTCCAACCCTCTCTCCCTCTCTCCTCTGGAGTCTAACCCTTCGGTGTGCCTCGCTCTATTAAGCCACAGTAATTAAACTTCACGTCTTGGGTCCCCCTCATCCATTACTGAGACACTGACTCACCCTGCCTGCCACCTGCCCTGAGCCCCTGCAAAGGGACTGGGACACACAGAGACAATACAGAAATGTGAGGCATATTCATTCCTTCCAAGGTGGCTGGTTTGAGGAGAAAATGAGAAAAGAGAAGCTTCAGAAGGGAACAGGTTGTGGGAGGTGTGTTTCAATCATTAGTGGTGCTTTTAAGCAGAGAGCAGAGCAGGGGATGAGTGGGTTCTGTCCTTATTTTGAAAATATTCAGGGTTTGTCCAAAGACAGTCTAGTCTAATTTGATCTTGTCTAAAGATATGAGAGCACTGACAAGGTATTACATTTTTCTATTGCTGAAGGAGCCAGTCATGAGTCATTCTCCTGTCAGCCACATTTCCACGGCTGAGTCTGCAGTGCTCATTAATGTGTTCTGTCTGAACCTATACACCCACAGAAATATACTCACAAAGCACCACCAGTTGATCCCAGCACATAATTAGTCCTTGGGGGGAATGGCATCTCTACAAGTGCTGCGCTGTATAGCTGCATGAACCGAACAGGATGCATTTGCTTCGACAGTAACATATCTCATTTCATATCTAGATATTTCTTTTATCTTGTGATGATGATAAGAAGGCGAGTGAGAGAGTGCTTCCTGACTCCTTAATGTTGGCAAGACATGATTTGATTTACAATGTTGATATCGTGCTCCAAGAACTACTACATGCATACAAGCTTGTGTAGAGTAGAGCTCTGCATTACTGATATAATTAAATATAGTTTTTTATTCAGTACCTACACATTGATTATGTGACCATGTTTAGTATGACTATCACATCTACAAGACTATTGATTGGACATAAAATAGGGTTGGGTGATATTAGTGTTTGAGGAAAAACAAGACAAGAGTCTACAGTCACGCTAGCGGCTCTGTGAGACTGTAATGCTCATTGTAAAGTTGAGGTGTAAAATGTGTTTTTGATCCAGCAGTCATGGTAAAGTTAATGTAATATATGGCCAAAGGGTGGTGTCCGAATAAAGGTATTTGGCAACTAGGGTTTGTCATGTTGTGAGCATGAAACTGTTAAGAGACGTGTGTGACAGTAGTGTATTTGTGAGGATGGTGAAGCAGAAAGGTAAAGTCAAGTCAGTAAAGTCAGTTGTGAGATTTTATGATATCATATGCAGTGTTGGGTGAGCAAAGTTGTGAAATATGAGCTAGAGAGATGTAATAAACAGTGTCATTTCTTTCATGTTTAGGCATATAGTGTTTATAATATGTAAAGTAATGGTTGTCATTTCTGCACAGTTTAAACATCATCAGTGTTTTCATCATTTACCACTGTTACCATCTTACTTTAGCGTTTTAGCATGCTAACATTTGCTAATTGGCACAAAGTACAGCTGAGGCTGATAGGAATGTCATTCATTTTCCTGGTATTTGGTCATAAACCAAAGTATGGACAAACTGACGCTGACTTGATAATGGTGCTAGATGAAAAGTTGGGGGATCACCAAAGTTCACAAAGACGATGAATGTCTGCACCACATTGCATGGTAATCTGTACAGTTTTTCAAGACATTTCATTCTGAACCACAAATGCCAACCTGCTGGTGACACTAGAGGAAATGTTTGGGGATCACCAAAGTAATTACGATTCATCATCTGGGCACCATACATACATATACCTAATTTCATGGCAATCCATCTAATAGTTGACGAGACATTTCAACAAAACCAAAAATGTCAACCGTGGTGGCGCTACAGGAAAAGACATGTTTACCAAAGTCAGTAGGCTTCATCCTCTTGGCAATGTTTGTACAAAATTGTATGGCAACCCACTGAATTGAGATATTTCAGTCTGGACTGAAATGGTTGACCAGCCGACCAACATATTGACATTGCCATCCATGGAGCAACACCATTAGCATGGCTAAAAGTAAGCTGGTAGAGGCATTCAGCTAAAACAGTCAGACGAGTTCCATAAATTAATTTCACTATAACCTATATTCAAGGCAATATCTCGTCTCATATAATATTGCTGTTATTTTGATATATTTCCCAGTTTTATGTAGAAACACACACATACTTGTGTCAATGGTGCAGATATGTTGACTCCTCCAAAATGAATCAGGCACTCCAGACTGTCTCTCCCTCCCGTGTGTCTTGTTCTAGACAGAGACAACGAGACACTGTCTAACTTGTTCTGACTTAATGCTGTCATTTAGCTTCTCTTTGACACTGCCAGCCTGCCACACACATACAAATCAATGAGCATTTATGGAGAGTGGAAAATGGAAGTGGAGTTAGGAGTGAGGCAGAGGATTAATAAACAACATTTATCAGTTGTAGAGGTTTGGATTCATTGAGCAAATAGCAGGGGGATCGAAATACGAATCATTCTCCCGTCACCTCCTGAGAAGTGTGATGTGTAAACAGGAAGTAGCCTGATAAAGTCAGTCAGCCAATAAGGAGGCCATGCTGCCCTAGAGCTGACCTTTTCAGCGTTTGCTAGAGGATAAGTATTCTTCCTGGCAGCTCTGCAGGGGACCTCACAGCAATTAGACACCAGGCAGGAGGTTCTTGTTTATTCACAGAAATAGCATTCACAACAGAGTTTTGATGCTGCTGTGGTGTTGTTGGGGATGTAAAATAGCATGATTTTAATATTGAAACATAATATGTTGGTGTCTTTCCCTCACTATCTGTCCAGGTTTGTGGTTTGACCTGGAGATCTCCTACACGGGCTCCTTCCTCATGACACTAGAGACCAAGATGAACCTGGCCCGTCTGGGGAAGGAGGGCGAGGGGCTCGGAGAACACGGAAAAGAGTGGTGAGGCATTCAATTAAATTAAACCTCTTTTAAAGTTTGTAATGAAGCTTATGAAGCCGAGTCTGATTTTTAAAATGTCTTACAGATTTTCGAGAGTGATCCTTCACAGCTTGTCCTTACTCCTCCGTGTTTGTTCTTGCTATTGTCTTATAATACATTCTCAACGAATAGGCCAAAATAGGATGTTTGAAGGATTAGCTTTTTTGCTAAACAAACAGCTCTGAGCTGGATGTTAATTGGGCAGATTTGCATTTAGAAACATGTTAGTTGTCACATCTGTTTTTTTCACAATTCCTACCCCTTTTCTGTTGGCTCTTCCTCCCTTCTCTTAATATACTAATCCTCTCTCTGGACGCTTACCACTGTGGATTTGTCCAATGACTGGTGAGTTTGGGAATAGATACCCATAGATGCCTGTCACAGTCACAACAATACATTTTGTTCTGGATTATAGTTTCTTTTCTTGAGTGAATCATTGAAGTTTCATTTCCTGTGGTTTATATCAATAGGGGATGCATTTAATGGGAATTAGTTTTAATTGTTAATGGTATTGCGCAAAGCCATTAGAGCCTGACTTTGCAACAATGTGTGCGTGTGTGCGTGTGTGTGTGTGTGTGTGTGTGACAGGCCCAGGCCACGGACATACTGTCTGGCAGACAGCGATGAGGAATCGTCTAGTGCTGGCTCATCAGATGAGGAGGATCCCCCAGAACTCCTCAGTGACAAAGCCATTCTTCCTGGGGGCGAGGGGTGAGCTGATGTCTCTTTACAACCTTTACAATCCTCATCACATATCTGAATTGAAAATGGGCAGGAACAGATTCACACTGATGTGTTGAAGCAGAATGTTCTGCCCTTTCAGTCCACCCACCCACCTACTCACCTACTCAATCCCACGCGTTTGAAAGCTTGCTGCAGATTTAATGTAGCACCCGGTCACTCCCTTCCATCGTGGGTGCTGAGAAGCAAGAGATGCTGATATGAATAAATGATGAACCTGACTCACTCCTTGCCTCCCCTCCTCCTCTGTTTCCATCCTCTGCTCATGTAGCTATGTGGGAGGCCACAGGCCCAGCAAGATCATGCGCTTTGTGGACAAGATAGCCAAGTCGAAGTACTTCCAGAAAGCCACAGAGACGGAGTTCATTAAGAAGAAGATGGAGGAGGTGTCCAACACGCCCCTGCTGCTCACCGTGGAGGTGCAAGAGTGCCGCGGGACGCTGGCTGTCAACATCCCACCTCCCCCCACGGACAGGATATGGTAGGTTCACTTCCAGGGAGGAGTGCATTGAAGACTGTGGGATGTAGACAGTGAATATGGGAATCATGGCTTGAGAATATAACTCAGCACCCTCTGCTGGGCAAATACAGACACGCATAGAATAAAAATGTTGAACCACCAGTGAACTACAAATATACTTAACATTTAAGAAAATTAGAGCACAAAGGTGTGTATTTTCATTAATGGTGGGGAATATTAAATCTTTAAGTACACACTGTGTGCTTTATAATTATAATGAATATCTAATAATAATGATCACCTTCATCAGCATCTACATCAGTGTCACCAGATGATTAAAAGAAAACATGTTTCTGTTACACAAAATTATGTATATTTTTCTGATTATACCCTAATTATTCTCTTGTGAATACTGGACACTTTCACCTCTTTATCAAATCACTCTTTGGCTGAACTGCTCAAACCTCATGTCCACACTGAGGCCATGGTCTACGATGAGGGGTGAGACCTCATTTTAAGGGGTTACAAGCCAAAAAAGGTTGCGAACCACTGATCTAAAGCATCATCAAGGTCTTAATTTGTGTAGCACATTTCCTCAACAAAGTGCCTTGTGTTGTAAAACAGAAAGATGTATTGAATTTAGTAGAATCAACAAAAGATGCCCGTTTTTCATGGAGCCTGTCTGAGAACTCAGACTGCAGTTCAGCTTGTATGAGATAATATCATTTTTACCATTGTTTCTTTTTATCAATGTTTGCTTTGGCTGACAGGTATGGTTTCCGGAGTCCGCCTCACCTTGAGCTGAAAGCACGGCCCAAACTGGGCGAGAGGGAGGTGACTTTAGTTCATGTGACAGACTGGATTGAGAAGAAACTGGACCAGGAGTTCCAGGTATACACTGAGAAAAAAATGGAAACTGTGCATGCATATGTTTAGTCATAAATACAGTTTGTTTACATTGTCAATATAGTTAGTAGGTGAGGTTATATCCCATGGTGCTCATCAACTTCTGTGGGGTTTAAAGACCTCAGTTGACTCAGCTGACTGAGAGGCTGAAAGTTTACTCAAGGACAAAGAGAGTGCCTCCCAGATGTTTTAGGGTGGGAATTTAGGTTTTAAAAGAGGATTAATTTATGGCTGCCCACCTACATGCACTTCAAAGCAGTGTGCCTGTGGCTTTCCCACTCCTCATATATATCCAAAGTAATGATACGCCTGCTGCAAGATAACCGCCCTGAGGTACACCTGCATACTACTGTGTCCCTGTCAGGTCTACCACACATCTACATTTATCCCTGTCTGACTCCTCTGGGGGATATTATTATGTGCCACCCCCCTCAACCATGCCTCCAGTAAAATACAGTGCTGCACTGCACACTGTTGTCATTTCTGAGTGAGTGTATACATCTGGCTTTCGACAAATGGCGAACTCAGGCCTCATTGGTTTCCAGACATAACAGCGCAAGTTTGGATGCACAGGGGATGATGTATTTCAGATCTTTCTTTCTCTAATTCTTGTTAACAGATATAATCTCATGTCACTGACTTCATTTTTTGTATATTTTTAGTTACTAAAGCATATCAATCAGTAGTTTCTGCTCCAAATACCTTCACTAGACACTCACAATAGCTTTTGAATAGGCATATTTCAATGTCTTCTTTTAATGTTGAAATTAAGATGACTTGATACTGTGCTTGTCCTCCCACAGAAAATATTTGTGATGCCAAACATGGATGATATATGGCTACCCATAATGCACTCTGCCATGGACACACGTTCAAATGCCAACTTGGTTACTGTGATAAATGATGCCTTGAAGGACCCAGAGCCTGAGGAGTCTGAGGTCTCGGACATGTGAAGACTGCTGTTCAAAGTGTATAATGATGGTCATTTTATCACCATGGCAATATGACAAGTCCCCACCCAGCCTCAGAGACCCATGGGTGCAGCAACAGGCCGGGGGCCAACTCTCCAACATTTTTACCCACGTTCCAGTCCCATTGTTGCACCAGTATGTGGCCACTCGTGAAGTACACACACAACTGGAAGCATTGGCAAGCTTGTAATCATCTGTGGAAAACGGAAGAGTATTGTGACTCATAGATTGTCATCTAATCACAGTTTTATTTGTGTGGCATTGAATATTATGATTAATTCTCTGATGAAACCCCATACATGGGGCATGTCGAGACCTAACAAATGTGTGTGGTGATGGATCGACCAATAGCCATCAGATTCAACCAGAAGAACCATAATACCTGTGATGTACAGCTGCACCAAACACGATAGTTGTACAGTGTGAACTTTTTGTGCGACCTTTCTAATCGAGTGGTTTATTGTTGCTATAACTCTACAAGAACTTTGAGGCCACCAATGAAGAGTGTGTATGTCTGAGTGAGCAAAAGCTTGAGGGAATAATTCTAAAAATTTGGAGATTACTTTGCTGAAAGCCCCTTCGCCCATTAATACACATTTCACAGGGATATCAAGACTCATTTACCACCCATCCACACTGCTGCCTGTGTCAGCCGCCTGGCACTTTTATGCAAACAGATCAATGGCACTCTGTCCATCGAAGATACTGGGTCAGTATAAATCCAGCATGGACACTATCATAACATACAGCCTGTGTGCTTTTAACTGTGTGGTAGGGATTAGAGCTAAAACTGACTTTAGAGGGGTTAATCAAAACATATCTGCAAACACAGCAGCTGAACATTGCCTATAGGGCTGATGAATGTATAAAATAGGAACGCAGCTCCCTAGCTGCAACATACTTCTACGCAACATGCTTCAAAACTTCTTTTAATGTTATATTCGTAGTTGAGCAAAAGTAATAACTTTGTTTTTATTGCCAAAGCAATCTTTCAGTCCTGTTGAAGGCGAACAGTGACAAATGAGCAATCGGTTAATTATCTTGTGTTCCTATTGAGGCCACTCCAGCGATGTACAGCCGAAGTTTGGATAATTGTAGCTGGAAATCCATAAGAAGGACATAATCTGCAGGGAGTGCTTTTTTGGGGGAGCACCAGTAGACTGAAACCCTTTTGTGAACAAGGTTAACACATAAACCTACAGTTTTTTTAATAGTGAAACATATCCACTCTTCCTGTTTTATTTGAATAAATAACATACTGGATATTAGCCATATTATTTAATGTCAGCAGACATCCAGCCAATGAATGCTCCTTTTTTTGTTGATTTGCTGTTCTTTCTGTACTGTACACATTTAAGAGGAATAACACCACTAAACTAAAACAGCAGCAGCTTTGTAATCTGCCAAGACACCTGGCTGCTTTACAGGCGACTATTATTTTTCGTTTTATGTTGAAATGTGTGTGTTGGCAAAGTGTATGAGGCAGAAAGTGCCTTTAAAATAATCAAAACATTCCTCCCATAGTGAGCCACCACATTTGTTGCATCAGTTGAGGATAGAGAGAAAACGTATTTGTGCCATTACTGTGTCTGTCAAGACATGCCCTTTGTCTTCACAGGTTTCGGTGTTGTTCATTTGCACAGTGATGAAAATATGAAACATTGCTGTTGTGTTCAGTGATGTCACAGAATGTTATGGTTCTGATCGTTGTGGATCAATAAAACCTTTTGCTTGGACAGAATGTGTGCGGCTTTGTGGTTGTAACAGAAAAGCTGTTTATGTCAGATTTCTTTTTCTAAATTGTGTTTATGTTTAGGGCTGCAGCAATTTTCATTATTGATTAATCTGCTGATTATGTTTTTGACTAATCAGATCTATGAAAACGTGAGAAAAGACTCGGTTATAAAATTATCAACTGTATTCTAATATTCACATAGAGTTATAATACAATGTGAGTTAACGGGGACCAACAATCTCTCAGCAGCATTTTATTAGATTTGAAATACATCTTCAAATTTTTAAGTTCCTATAGCCAAATGTTATTGTCTTGCTTTAAAAGAGAGACTTGGTGGAAATTGCCAAGAAACTCCAGTTATGACAAGACATATGATCTTGCACTACTCTTGACCTGTGTGAATGGCCAAGGAAAAGGCCATTCAGGTTGAAAGTATAGTGCCTAAAAATGTATTTACCAACACATGTAAAAGGTGGTGGAATGAAAAGAATACTGTGTTGACAAATGCTTTATTCATACATAAAAGGACATTTGTTACATCCTACAGTTCAAAAATAAATGTATACATTTGTAAATCTTCTGGTTCAAAAATACATGTACAGGAAATCCAAAGGCCTGTTAATCTACGAGTCAGGGTGTCATCTTGTAATTTACAGCCACATGTCCATTTGAGCCTCGCAGTCCGACTGCTGCAGAGGAGAACAACTCTGAGTAAGTTCAGTTATTGAAACACCATCCGTTAAAGACAATATGTGGGTTATGTCAGATATATATCGTCTTCAATGTTAAATCAGAAGTCTAACGCATCATGATCATCATTCACAACCGTTACAAGCCACTTTCTCCTCAACTTAAGATACTTACTATATTGCTATTCCAGGGATCCATCCACACCAAAACCCATTTCCTGCATTCCTGCAAATATAAAATGTCTGAGTCAACTTAAATATTGAAACACACATACACACCAGACTGGTGTTTGTGGGTCAAGTCAGACTGAATATGTTGACTTCAGTTTCACATCAGAAGTCTAACGCACTTAAATCATCATTCGTGAGCCAAAAAGATTAAAAGAGTCGTTTCTAACAAATACTTACCGTGACAATGTCATGGAGGCCTTTCAGTCGGCCCTCATCTGAAAGTACACCACCCATCTGTCCACGTGTGGGTGTACCATCACCCCAAAAACTCTGCATCCGACCCGAGTTTATCACCGGCCCTGTGGGCAGCACAACATACTGTAAGTAAGAGGAAAATAATCCATTGCATTTGTTATTTATGTTATAATAAAATCTAACTTACCTCCGCATGTCCACGCCGGTGCGGCCTAGTCACACTGCTCCAATATGCACCTCCACGCTTTTTCAAATTGGGAGTAAATTTCATACAAACTGCAGTCACGTATCATGATAGTGACTCGAAGGTTTGCAGCTAATCAGCTTTTCCCCAGGCACGTTAACTGCACACATTTCGCGTCTGACTGGTCCGACTGGAGAAGCCATGCTTCCGAGGGGTGGACTCCTGCAGAAAACGTCCCCAGGATGTGTTTCATACCACATCCGGTGTCTGTGGGCCCGTTCTCATTGGCTCATGCTTACTCTTCACTTCCCCTCCTCCACTCGTGTGGACATATCTAGTATCTAGTCCAACCCCCACGGTTTTCATTTCAGGAAGAAGCGGATCTAACGTTGCACCCACAGCTGCTTGCTCAGTGCCTTTAACGTTACAACGTTGATATATATATATATATAAATCGTAACATCTGTTTATTAGCCAAATCACGTTTTCTATGTAGTCAACGGCCGCCCGGACCAGCTGTCTATCCCGGTTCTAGACCAGAAAACATGGACTGGACAGTGAGCAGTCGGACCCGGTTGTGGTGCGTTTTGGCGTTGCTGTGCTGCGCTGGTCTCCCACAAAAGGTAAGAGGGGCTAACT
Source organism: Macquaria australasica (assembly GCA_005408345.1). Taxonomy (NCBI): domain Eukaryota; kingdom Metazoa; phylum Chordata; class Actinopteri; order Centrarchiformes; family Percichthyidae; genus Macquaria; species Macquaria australasica. Next base: position 710,679 of record SEMN01000235.1, read on the forward strand.
GGACGAGCTAGCTCAAGTTAGGTGACGGAGGCACCCGATGAACTACACTTCTCACTCAACGTCAGGCTGGTTTTTTTGCTGCCTTTTAGACCCACAAATGTCTCAAGTCCAAACTTAAATAGTTGTCATTCAGTGAACCTTTGCGAGTTGTCTTGGCAGAAGTGAGCTAGCGTTGACGTTAGCTTGCTGGCTAAAAGCACTCGTTTTTAAGTAAAAGCCGCTTTTTAATTTGCTTTACCAACATTTTGTTATCAACGTAGAACATTTTCAGTCCACCAGTCCAGTGTCACAAATCAAGGAAAGCTAGGCTATCCCCAATATTTTCTTTATCACCAACTCCCCCCATGTATCTCAGAACCACATTAGTAAACTAGTGAATTTAAGAAAAGCCATTTTACTAATAATTACTAGTGTTGAGACTTGGGCCTTATACCATATACTAAGGTCAGTGTGTTGATGTTGTTGAGGCTTGGTGATAAACTAATATTTTTACTGCCTGCCTGTTAACTCAACACTTCTTATCTTTAAAAAGACTGAACACAAGTCATTTGCTTACACAACAGCAGCAGTCGTAGAACTAATCATTTAGTAGTACAGCATTTGGTGCATGGTTCAAAGATGGCAAATCAGGCCGCACAAGGTGATGGGTTTTGTCTGTAGACATAAATACTTTAAATAGACGCTTCACACAGGACACATTTAGATGAAACGGTAAAAATAGAATCTTAATGTGACTCTGGACTGAGGTAATGTTGATTCTTACCAGCATCTGTCATCCACACTTGAATTAGACTTTATGAAAGCCTCCCCCTTCAGTTGATTAGATCTCTACAGCCATCTGAAGGTATCAGGACAGAGGCCGTATGTGTGCTTCATCTGTAGTCTCTAATTTGAAAAGTTCCGCGCCAAAGCACGGCATTGTTATGCACGATGGGTCTTTTGCGGTGATGTCGATTTAAATCAATCTAGCTAACATGCTGAAACTGGACCAGCATCGTAGAAAGTCTCCCAGGCAGGGACATTAGCTACCAATCTAGTAAACCACTAAAGCTAAGCAGCAGATTAAAGAGGCCTTATAATCCCCTATCATGTCTCAGCTTCTTCTCTTGGCCTGTTAGACAGTCTGCTGGTGTAGTGGGGGGTGACAAATGATAGGTTATCTATAGATTTTTGAGAGAGAGAGAGAGAGAGAGAGAGATATGACATATGTCTCTCTTTTCAATGATGGTTTAAGCTGTGTTTACATGTCTAATGAAAATGAATATTCCAGCAATATTCCCGTTTGCATGCAGCCGTGCATACTCCGGCTGTGTTTGACTGGGGTCAGTGCCCTAATGTGTCATTTATCACGTCAAAATATGGAAAAGTGGAACGACTGGAGCCACTTGAGCCATTTTGCTTCTTTCCGTCAAAATAGGCTTTTTTCAGAGTTTTTCACCGGTGGCGGACTTATTTGACTGTGCGAACACAGCCTCCCTCTTTCATTCATTCAACCTTCTTGAAAAGGTTGGCTTTGCAGTATTTGCCCATATCCAAAAACCTGTTGATTATCCAAGTCTTTAATAATGTGTGTTTCTCCTTCTGACCAGAAATGTGGGCTTTTCTTCTGTGCATGCATCTCTACCCCACTTAGTCACTGACACATCCTCCTTACAATGGAAAATCAGCTGGTCTTAAAAATAACTCAATTGTGAAGAAGAGATGCTTCTTCTCACATCGTGCTCATGCCTCACTTCACACCTCTACCAGAGCTTTATAACAACACTAGTATTCCTTATAAGACTTGTGAGTGACTTTATACTACAATATGTGCCTCAGCAGTTTGTTCCACTGCTGTCACTGACCATATCTTTATTTATTTATTTTTTGCCTATTTGTAGACATAATTCAGATTGAACTAAAACAGGCTGATTTGCTAAAAAAAGTTGTGATCTTACACTATCTTATCACAACAGGCTGTGTGCCTGAACGAAGGCCAACACGTGACATCCTCCCCACTGAAGCAACACCACGCAGAGAGCAGCTGATAGACTGTGTTGACAAGGAAGGTTCCTAAATAATCTCCACTAAATTTTAAAATGTGAAACACATTGACTTTTGAACAGTTAACTCCCTACGGCATAGGTCCTATTCTAGTCCGTTCGTGCCTGAGACTAAAGAAAATCAAACATCCCCAACCCTGTGTCATCTTTATACAGCCTTGAAGGGAAACCTCTAATGATTGCTTTCTGGTGGATCATCAGGCTGTTCTTAATGCTGCACTGCTCAAATTTCCTTGTGTACATAAAGGGATTTCTTAACTGACTTTCAAAACATATTTTTGATGACTTGACAGTGTTGCTGTACCACACCTCCCATGCCAAGTAACCAGGAGTGAGATAAGTATTTCTTGGTTCCTGTGTTGGTTTTTGTCTGCAAACTGCAAACAGACTGCTTTGCTGCAGACAAGTTGATGGGTAGGAGAGTGTTTCACTTTTCAACAGAAAAGCAGTAACTGTTAGTTTAGGCCCAATTAATACATTGCAGAGTTAGAAGATATCTTTTAGTAATAGTCTCACCTAGAAACATTTTTGTCTCTTAAAGACACACTGTAATGAGGCCTTTTTAGGGCCCATGATATGACTCATTTGCCGTCATTAGAATTTTTTTTTAGTTTTGAAATATTTTCACAGAAACCTCCTATATAAGTGACCCTGCAAAAGCCACCTCTTCACCTCGTCTTTTACCCATTTTATTTATGTTTTAGATTATTTTTGGGGCATTTTTTACCTTTTTATTAGACAACGACAGTGAAGAGGCAGACAGGAAATGGAAGAGAGAGAGGGGTATGACATGCAACAAAGGTCGCTGGCTGGAATCAAACTGGCGACGGTTGTGACCATGTGGCATGCACTGTAACCTTTCAGTTCTGGAGGCGCTCCTACTCGTTTTATTTTAATTGAGACTCACCACTTCAAACTATTATTACATTTTTCTTGCTACTATTTCCATAAGAAAATCATTACATTCTCTTATATTTGATTACGTTTGGCAAACATGTCCTTATCTTAAGGATTCTTGCCTCTGTCCCCTGTATGCATCTCTAAATGATCACTCAACAGCCCTAAAAGGTCAGACGATAAATGAAAATGGTTGTGTCCGTGTCACACCCCGAGTTAGACAGCCTAACAGATGACTGCATCAGTGTTTCAGATCACACTGCCGATTCATCTGGCCGAATGTAATTCAGCCACGCACTTGTTGCTCACATGGAGTCCCGTCATGAATGTTGTCTGTCTGGTGTTTGTGGCAGTCACTAACCTTTTTAGGAGAGGCTGTGCAGCAGTAAGTGGCTGCCCAAAGTATTTTTCTGACATGTTTTTGATGCGTTTTCAGAAGACTTTTACAGCTACTAATCAACTCCTTTTGTAATGAATATCAGCTAATACAGATTGGTGCATGATCAGGTGGAGCATCTCTACATCTTTACCCTCCTCTGTTCACAGAGTCGTTCCCTCCCTCCTTGTCTCCTGTATGTGTCCACAGTCTTTCTCATATAAAGAGGCCCTCTGTCTGTCTGGCTCTTAGTCTTTACCCTAGTAATTCTTTCGTCTAAGACTGATTTTTACAGCTTTTGCCCAGGTGCTCTGATTTAAACCCTAACACCCATAACTATTGGTTGGTGATGTAATACTTCACCATCTTGAAGAGATGATAGTGTTTGACAAAGGGGTTATAATGTAGGTGTACTACTAAAGTGCTCGTGTACACTCAGTGGGAAAGCTGCCAATTACAGCCTGTCCTGTGTTCAGGCTGGTCTGCCATTCAAGAGGCTGTGAAGCACAGAGACTCTCCAGCCTGCTAACAGTGATATCAAGAGCATTGTACTCTGTGTCCCTTTTAGCCATGTTTGGCCTCATTGCAGAAGAGAAAGTGAAGACCTCAGAACTTGCCAAGACTTTGGTTTCGCCCAGTTCTGTAGTATTATGTAACTCGCTTACGCAACAACGAAACATTTCTGTATATACACAGAATGAGGAAATGAGAGGGAATGCCCCGACATTTAGGTCTTCTAAAAGAGCTTTAAAACTCACCTCCTATGTCACTCTGAGCAGAGAGACACTGTAAACCAGATGTTCCTGAAGCCTCACACTGTAGAATATTCAGTTCAGAATAACAGTTGAGTAACAGCGTCCATCCAAAACCGGGAGGCTAACAGATGTTAAGAAAGTAATTTGCTTGCGAAAGCAAGAACCCTGATGGAGGTCACGGGGGGCCCAAAAACAAGCTAGTTATGATTCTCCCAGTGCAGTTGTGTGATGCTGGTGAGTTTGCAGCCCAGCCCAGTGGGAACAGTGACAGGTGCACAATATTGACACACATGCTTGTATAGGATGTGAGACTACAGCAGGTGATCAGTAGGCAAATGAAAAACTTTCAGTTTATGGGGATGCTTTGGGCTTTGGTTTCTGTTTGGCCAGTTATAACAGGCTCGTATTTTCCCATGTTTAAGTTTCAGCTGAAGAACACGCAGGGAGAGAGTGACGAGAGTTGTCAAATAGCAGCTTGCCTCTCTCAGATTGTCCTGCACTGGTCATTTTTCATGACATTGGTTTTGTTAGGAAATGGAAGCTGTGTGACCAAGAGGAACATCCTGAGTGACTCGTGATGGTGGTTGCATTTGCTCTCCATACCACACGCCCAGGACTGACTTACTAGCTCTGGTGGTTTGTTTGTGTCTCTGACCTAAGAGCACTTAAACCCCCCACCTTCTTTATCTCCTCAAAAGTGGCTAATTGCTCAGAAGTGTGTGCTAGTAATTATAGAATGGTAATCTGCATTATATGTAGGGGCTATTTGCACCGCCCCACAGGGACCTTTCAGGGGGATTAGTCCGGGATGTTGATCAATACCGCTGTGGTTCAGCAGGAGAGTGAGGTCTGTCTCAGCTGCTCGGCTTTTATAAGAATCCTGTGGTAAAGATGGCAGGTTTAGTGGCACTCCCAGATCTTTCATTCCCAGTCTGACCCCGATAGTGGGCCACTGAAAAGCTCTGATGAGCTATGTCAGATAATTAGTCGGTAAGAAATCAATTAAAAAAGTTCTCCCAGCCTCCTAGATTCTTTTAGTTGAGAAAGCTCATGTGCACTAGTTGCATATAATCTTGAAGAAGAACAGCTCATATCAAAGTACACAGACTGGTCAGACTGAGTTCATACGGTCTTCTCGGGTTTGGCGGGCAGTCAGAGCTCTCAAACACCCCCACTGGACCTCTTCCTGCACATTGGTGCCAAAAACCATAAGAAGCCCACGGCTTGGTTATCAAGAGCGGCGTTTTTAGAATTCCATAGTGGGTGAGTGGAGCACACATCACCCACAGCGTTGTTAATTCTGGCATAAGCCAAGTCATGAGGCTGGGTCGTTCAGCTGCCGTTGTGGTTTTGGGTTATATTGTTTTCAACGGATTTGCTGCATCTTTGTTAGATTTTCCTTTCTCTGATTTTTCTCTGTATATCTCTGACTGTCATTGTACTGCCTCTATAGTCACATGTCATATAATGCACCATGTCTGTTCATGCCCTCCTTGTTTCTGAGTGGGAGTGAAAGGTTCTGGAAAGAAGTCTTCCCATATGGCCCGTCAGCCCACTATTCATGTGTGCAAAGAGAAGAAGAAGCACTCTCTTCACTCACTTCATTCTGAAATCCATTTAAAAAAAGCCAACGTTGAAGTTCAGAACATGCACACGTGCTCAGCTCCATGCCCAGTTTGTTTACCTTCCTCCACGTTGCAACCCTCGGCTCCAGCTGTTACTTTGAACCCTCTGAGAGCTCATTCAGCAGCCCGCCCTCTGAATACCTCGCTAGTCAGCCCCCTCCTGCTTTGTTCTTCAGCTGTCATTGTAAGGTATTGATTTGAAGTTCACTGATTTGTAAAGCAGACCAAGGTGGCAGACTCCCTGGGGCAACTGAACTCGCCAACCCACCCCCTTCCAGCAAAAGGCTAAATATATGTAACTATATGGCTAACTATATTTGTCAGACAACAGATCAGCTTCTGCCAGATTTCTTCATATCGGTGTGTGTATACTTTCATTAGCATGCTGTAATCTCAACATATTGCTAATGTTTGGTCCAGGTGTGATGAATAAGTAACGTTTGAGTGATTAGTGGCTGAAGTCATTATTCACGACCTTAATGCAGGAGCACACATTTTGACCTAACCTGTGGACTAAAGTGGGAGCATGCATGCTCACACATGCCTGCTTGCTAATGTCTGAGTTTAATATGTTATCACTTTGATTCATGTGCATTATAAATAAGTTTTTCTGATATTTTTGTGCAGAGTAGAGGTGTGGTTGTTTACACTACATCACCTTGATTTTTGCGTTGTGTTTCTGTAGGTGTTCTGCAGTGCCAGCACAGTTTCCCTTCCTGAAAGCCTGCTCTTTGTGTCCACACTGGATGGAAACCTGCACGCTGTTAGCAAGAAGTCAGGCTCTATCAAATGGACTCTGAAAGAAGGTAAGAGGAGAGGACTAGAGTCGAGTGTATCTCTGTCAAGTTTTTGTTTGTTATGCCTTTTTCTCAAGGCACAGTTCCTTATTCAGGTTACATTTGCAAAGCAAAGTGCCTTTGGTTGGTGCCACAGGGGAAACAATGAGATCCCACTGCTGCTGTTGTTGTTTTTTAACCACAATGAAGTGATTTTTGACTTTTGTCATTTTCAGTGTTAATTTATGTCACAAAGGGTATAGTAGAACACAACAATAAGACTTTAATTAATTAATTAAGAATTCAACAAAGTGGGGACCACCGGTGAAACTTTGATGCCATATCAAGGCCGTGCCACTTGGTTTTATTGTTACCTGAATTGGTCTATTGGTTGTATTTAAAATACTCTCTGTGATCCTAATGTGAACAAAGGGATTTGAATGCAGACAGAAATAAAAGTTTCCAAGTCATTAATACTTTCTAATGCTGTTTAAGGTTTGTTTACCCCAGTGATGCTTATGAACATGGGAGTAAACTGGCCTATATTTTCAATTATGACCAGTTTCAAAAAAAAAAAAAACCTTTTTTAATCAATAACTTTAACTCAGATTATTTAAAAGCATATACCTGTAATAAATTTGGTCAAAAAATACTGATAAGGCTGTTTTATTGGTATTATTGACTTATGGGAAATGTTTTCTGGGATTAAGCCGAGGAAAATGCTGTGAGATGTTCTGTTAGGCATGGAAACTGGGTAATTATTAACCGAGAGAGGGGCAAATATAGCCTGTAATCAAGGTCAGAGTGGGCAAGGGTAAGCAACTTTGCTGTAGTGTCACCTGCACACACAGCATGTACTATGGTTATGTTAATGTAGGGGCACTATACGCTCAGGAATACATTATATAAAATAAACTGAAGGGTTGTTGGAAAACTTGCTGTTGTTTTATCTTTCTTAGAATAAGATGCATAGTATGACAATTGAAGACTTTCATTTTCTCACATTTTTAAGACTCTCAAGATTTTATGAGCTATTGAAACTACTGTGGTTTGAACCTATGAGTCCTGGTCCTGGTCCTCCTAATACCCGAGTCATTAATAATCAGAGGCAGAGGCTGCTTCCTCCGCATCATCTGTTTTTTCTGGAAGAACTATTGAATATAAATTTGATCAGTTCTGTAGCAGGCTCCGCACACACCTGTTGTTGTGCTCCAGTCGGCAACCGTACACCCACATAATGAGGGGGAAGCAGAAATCTTTTCCCTGGACCAAGACAGTACAACTCAGCACACATGTATGTCCTCTTACTGTTTGCTTGTCGCTCCCTGTTGTCTTTGCAAACATGTATTTGTATTTTTTTTTTCTTTCTATGCAACATAGAGAACGATTGTTTTCTCACCACCCTCTGCAATTACACATAATGAATGCTGATATTCCTTGAGCACTACCTTCAGGCAATCCCACCCACCCACCCCCGCTATTGTTGACCCCTTTGGTCACCTCTTACAGATCAGCACCATCTGGTCCACGCCCTGTATGTTCACACTGAAGGGAGGTGTGTGTTTGTCTAAAGCAATGGCAGTTGACTCTTGGCTTAAAGAGCTATTGCAGTGTTTTAACCTCCTATATTATGGCTGACAATGTTTCAAATTATTATTATTTTTTTTTAAATGTATTTTTTCCCTCCTTCCAGGCAGCTATTAGTTGCTATGCTATGTCATGCCACATGGTATGAAAATCAACTTGCAGTGACCTTTTACACATGGCCTACAGTAATATAACTTTGCCAAAAAAAGTAGACACAATGTTCAATCACGTACTTTATATCAAGCAAGTTTCCAGTCTCTGAAATTCATTTTCAAACAGATTTTCATTCTTCGCTGAATGGAAGCTGATCGCTGCCCAGAGGGGAGGACAAATTATTGTATGCTTTGGAAAATGGCAGGCAGTAATGTAAAATGTAGGAAACTTGTTGTAAATGGGCTTAAACATGCAAAAACATGATATGCTCCTTTTTAAGCATCTGTCCCTGGGAGGCATTTCAGGGAGGGAAATTTACAGCATAGAAAGATATTTTTTTCCATGCCATTTTTACATATTTATTTCCAGTATTTAAATACAGAGTGAAATCTTTGTTACTTTACTGCCCCCCCACCCCCCCCACCCACACGCTGGCTCATCAACAGGTTTAAATGTTGTAGTACTTTTGATCTAATATGAGCTCATTAGATCATTTTTTAGTGTTACGTGCTTAACTTATTCACTGAAAGATGTTTGCAGACATGGCTGTTTGCCTTTCATGTTTGCCCTGGGGGAATTCGTTTTCATTTGGACTTTGTGTTCTGTGCGGTTGAGTGTCACCATTGTTCATGTCATTCTCCTACTCAACAGCTATTGGCCACTGTTTCCATTGCGGGTTAATATTCTTGTCAGTCCTGACTTGCGTCTTGTCTCATTTTCCCTCCTCACAGATCCAGTTCTTCAGGTCCCCACACATGTGGCAGAGTACGTACCTTTGAGTTATTTTCTGCATGGGTGTACGTGCATATATCCTTGTGTACTGCACCTGTCTGTAACAAAAGATGGGGATGGTGACCTTGTCTTATCCGTCACTCCCTTTACTGGTCTTGAGACGTCACGTGATGCATCTTCTTAAATCTTTACTCTAGACCAGCCTTTCTGCCCGACCCCAATGATGGCAGCCTGTACTCTATGGGAGGAAAGAACAACGAAGGCCTCACAGTAAGAGGAAATAATTTTATCACAAACTATAATCTCCCCTCTTTTGTGAGAAACATGCGGTTTAGTTCCCTGTTCTATAGAAAAACCTCTCACCACATGTGTGTATAAAAGTCATGCTAAAAGTAATGCAGCCTCACTCTGAAGTTGCAGCTGTGGTGGTGCATTTAAGATGTTCCCCTTATATTGTCATAGGACATACACCATGGTATGGTTATGGTATCTAATGTTCATTTGTTCATTTTGCTCAAACAGAAATTACCATTCACTATCCCTGAGTTGGTCCAAGCCTCTCCCTGTCGCAGCTCTGATGGAGTTCTCTACATGGGTAAGGCTAATTCTCAAATAGGAATTATATTATGCTTTTTGATTAAACACATTGTTCTGCAGTTCCCTTATCCATAAACGTGTGCAGTCCATGCCCCCATGTGTCTCCTCACCTATGAGCTGGTGTTATCTGGCTTCAACAGAATATCTTGGTGCCTTTCAATTCCACTCAACCTGCGGTCGTAGCCTGTGCTCTTTTGCATTTACAACAGTTAGCAGAGGAAAGGTAATCTACTATAGTGACTGCATGTCTTTGTTTAAAGGGAAGCGGGTGACATTTGCCTCCCCACAGTCATTATCAGTGAAGCTTTTGTTTTCATTCAACTGAAGCTGCTGCTGGCACAAAGCACATTGGAGATGCAAAGGTCTGAAAGTGCTACAGGCTCGAATTCTCACTCTTTAAATCTGTTCATGTATGACATTTTTGCCAAGTAGATTTTACAGGAATTATCATTTTCTTTTTCTTTTTTTTTTGCATTCATCCATAATAATCTGTGATTAGGGTTATTACTGTCACTCCCTGCACTGACAAAATAGGTGAGATGTCGGGACAAAGAGGCCATGATGGGTTGGCCGTTTAATGATGGAATGGTAACACCCATCACTGTAAAGGTTAAATGGCTGTTATTTTGCTTGACTGGGCTTGCACCGGTGCACCTTTTGGTCAATTTGACAATTTCACTTACGTAGTCAGGCCAATTTTCTTTAGGTAGGCAAAATCACAAATTTGTCTGAGTGGTTTGCACTCTCTAGCATTAGGCCCTCCATTCGAATAAGGAAAAACACCCCAAAGGGCCCATTTACACATGCATTTGCAAAGTAGTCGAATTACAATGTGTAGAGACAGAATGACAATATTAAAGTAAAGTACAGAACATACTACTAAGTAAATATTAAATGCAATAATATAAAGAGTTTTATTATTATATAAGATTATGAAACTGAAATATATGTTGTGCTTTTGCCAAGAGAAATATGAATATAAAATGCTGTAATCATGGCGTAGGTAAATCATTTTGTTTGTGTATGTGCTCGTGTACAGGTAAGAAGCAGGACTTGTGGTATGTGGTGGACCTGTTGACTGGTGAGAAACAGCAGACCCTGACTTCCTCCTTTGCTGAGATGCTATGTCCCTCTTCATCTCTTCTCTATCTGGGACGCACAGGTAAAAACAAAACCAATCCAGCAACACAAACTCAGCTATTTCTTGACCTGGCGAGCTTTATCTTAGTCACTGCAGACAATCTCATTCCATTGTGAATTTAATCTGGCTAATCAACAGTCCTATTTGTCTTGCATGCTGTAATCCCAAAGTGTTGGCAAACCCTTATTTACCTCCAGCTCATCTCTACTGCTATCCCCGCCCTTCCAGCCCGCAGTCTGTCCCCGCAGTGCTTAAGGCTTGGGAAGCTGGGGTGGTAATTGTAGACAAGGACCTAGAACATGAGAGCCCTGCAAATTGAATACTTGCAATAAATCCTTAACTTGGCTCACTTCGTCACCCAATAGTGTATATGCTGGATTTTGTTGCGCAGTGTCTCCACATTTTCCATTCAGAGAATCCCATTTTTTAAAGCAAAGGAAATTCAACACCACTTTGAATTTACTCAACACCACTTTGAAATGGATACTCAAAGCCTCAAAGACTTTTGTGCGAGTTACCTAAGGAAAGCAAAGCAATACAAATGTTTTTTTCTGTGAATATGCCTTTATTGTTCATCTCCCTGTTAGAGTACACCATCACCATGTATGACACCAAGAGCAGAGAGTTGCGCTGGAATGCCACCTATTCTGACTACGCCTCCACCCTTCCTGACGATGACACCAAATACAGTAAGACTCTTGGACACTCTGGCTCTTTTGTTTGGTTTGGTTTCTGATGGACGGTGCCAATCACTTGTCTGCTCTTTGGTTCCCCACAGAGATGGCCCATTTTGTGTCCAACGGTGACGGCCTCGTGGTGACTGTGGACAGCGACTCGGGAGACGTTCAGTGGGTGCAGAACTATAACTCTCCCGTGGTGGCCATGTATATCTGGCAGCACGAGGGCCTCCGCAAAGTTGCCCACACTAATGTGGCCGTGGAAACCCTGCGTTACCTCACTTTCATGTCTGGAGAGGTTGGCCGCATCACCCAGTGGAAATACCCATTTCCCAAAGAAAACAAGCCCAAGAACAAGTTCATGTAAGCAGTCAGAGTGTAATGACTGTTTGATCCTTACTTTTTGTCAAGGTCCACTTTTGTAGGCTTTTATTCATATGATTGTTGCTACTTTGACATTTCTTATTTGGATACATTTATAAAAAAAAAAAAAAAAAAAAAAATCTGTCGTACTCTAGGAAATACCGTTCAGGAAACAAGCATAGCATCACACCACAACACTCTTTTAAACATGTTGGAACGTTCTGCCTATTAATCTCAGGGGCCTAAATTACTGAAAGGGGGAAATCAAGGTGTACTTTTGTAAGATGTGAGATTGCTTAATGTTGGGATGGAGTTGAGACATGTAATATCTAACAAGTGGGTGCTGACAGGCCTGGTTTCAGCTCTGGTTTCACACTGCAATACTGTTCTTATTTTTAATATATTGTGTTCACACCTGCTTCTGCTGGAAAGAACACAACAGGACTTTCAGTGGTCGATCCTCTGTGAAAGTTTCGCCTATTTAGGGAGGTGATGGAGAACTCTGAAAGTTCGTCTCTGTTATGAAAGTTCGTTTCTGTTATGGTACATACACCAGATGTGTACCAGATCACACGTCTATTTAAAATGAAATGTGGACGGTGTACTGTACTTTAAAAAGTAAGCAGGCAATTGTTTGACTGTGCTTTTTTCCCCTCCAAAGGGCCACTTTGTATGTGGGTAAATACTCCACCAGTCTGTATGCCTCCCCCTCCCTGGTGCACGATGGAGTCACTGTGGTGGTGAGTGACAGTTACATGTATATCTTCATTTAGGCAAAACACAATCCTTATCAGTAAGACATGAACATAAAACGTGCAAGTTTTTGTGTTGAGTCAAACTTTCCCAGAAGTTTATCTGCTTGTTTCATGGTTTCTTAATCAGTCTTCATTTTTGGTTAGTGGTTTCCAGGTATGCCAGTGAGTTTGTATGAATACATCCTGTTGTTGTGTCTTAGCTTGCCCACAGCTCAAGTCACTTTGCGTCTCTGGCTTGGCTCTGTGGAATAGTAGTAAACTGTTATTAGAGTTTTTTCTTATGTAATCCTGTGAGGAATCTGATAGGAAATTCATCTGAATTCCTCAAATGTTTGTGTGTGTTTGTTTGTGTACGCTTAGCCTCGGGGCAGCACCTTCCCTATGCTGGAGGGTCCTGACAGCCAGGAGACCGAGGAGGACAAAGAGTGTGTCATCACACCCAGCACCAGTGTCAAGTTCAATGCTGCGCTCCGGGAGCGAAACCGTATCAACTTCATGAGGAACTACCTGCTCCTCATAGGTACTACATCAAAACATTATCCGGTCTATACTACCTACTATGATTAATGTGACCTCTCCTGGTACAGTGATGGAGAAGGTTTCAGGACCACCACCTAAAAAGGAAGAAGTCTTAGTTTCACTAACTAATTCATGCACTAGGGCACTCTCAGCACTGTTTTTGAAGTCCAGGGCCTTGGATAGTCCAATGCACTTTGAGTGACTGTGTTGTACTGAGACTGCCCTCTGCTGGATGATAAAATTAATGAATATAAGTTTAACAACATTATACAGTGTTTCCGTGCCATTTAAACAGAAAAAGTGTCATAACTGAAATCAGTGTTTGGTTTTGGTGAATGGCCATGATGATGATGATGATGATGATGATGATGATGATAGGTCACCATGAGACGCCCCCTGAAGCTCACACCAAGATTCTGGAGAAGTTCCCTGACAGCTTCCCTCGCAATCAAGGCAACGTCATCCCACCTACTACTGAAAAGAAAGTTGAGGAGGTGTGTGCGTGTCTGTCAGTGTGTGACTCATGAGATATTTTGTTCAGAGGGTTTTTCAGATGCCAAAATATCCATGTGGATTTTCTCACTCTCTCCCTCCCTGTCCTCACTTCTTTGACCCCCTCCCACCACGTTGTAGAAGGTGAATGATAGTGGTATGGATGATGGCCCCCCTTCTTCTCTGCCTGACACATCTATCCAAGAACCTGGAATTAGTGGTCCCAGTGTGCGTCCAGAGGCCCCTGTGGACACTATGCTCAAAGACATGGCCACCATCATCTTCTCCACTTTTCTCCTGGCTGGCTGGGTGGCCTTTGTGATTACCTACCCCAAAGTAAGTCCAACAACACCACCTAGTGGACTGTTGAGTGCCTGCAACTGCCTAGTGATGACAGAAAATCTTTATGTAGAAACAAGACTATAAGACTCAAATCTGCTAGTGGACATAAGTGCTGAATACACTCCACAATATCAAAGTGTTGGATGGATCAAACAACATACTGACAGTTTTGTTATTCTTAGAGCCTTACACATAGTCTCCTCTCTCACCACAGAGTGTTCACAAGCAGCAGCAGCTGCAGCACCAGGAGTTCCAGAGGCAGATGGAGGAGAGGTTGGAGCTGCTCCAGAGACAGCAGCCATTCCCCCCTGCAGACGTGGGCCTGGGCTTGGTCCCAGACAGCGACTATCTGGAGGTGGCCCACACTCGCTCCGAATGCTCAGACCACAGCAGCCCCAATGTCACCCCCCGCGCCTCCAACCACTCCAACCTGTCTGTGTCTGAGCTGGGAAGCTCTGCCAATGAGCACGAAGATGGAGGTAAAGATTGAGAAGTTAAGATTACATGCACACTCTTTTGTCTGTGCTTGTTCAACACGTGAGTAACAATTTTAACCCAGATTTCACTTTCTGAAATTATGTGTTTGCCTTATCAGAGGAGGAGTCCAATATTGTGAGAGTGGGCAACATAACGTTCCGTCCCAAAGAGGTCTTGGGTCATGGTGCTGAGGGCACCATTGTGTACAAGTAAGTCTGAACAATCATTCAACAATTTATTCATGATAACATTTGTTTAATTTATAAAGTCCTAAAGAAATATCACAAATCTGTATTTCCATTGTTTCTCCACAAGGGGTCAGTTCGACAACCGTCCAGTGGCTGTGAAGAGAATCCTCCCAGAGTGCTTCAGCTTTGCAGACCGGGAAGTTCAGCTGCTGAGGGAGTCAGACGAGCACCCAAATGTCATCCGCTACTTCTGCACTGAGAGGGACCGTCAGTTCCAGTACATCGCCATTGAGCTGTGTGTCGCCTCACTTCAGGAGGTACTGAATGATCACATAGGCACTTTTTTGGAGTCTGGGAAAAGTTAACTTGATTATGTGTTGTTCTTCAGCAAAATTCAAGTATGTTGCTAATAGCAGCCCAGTTTTAATTGATGTTTCTTTAATGATGCAGTTGTACTGTGAGTGTAAGTGTACCATGTGATTGTTTTTTCAGCAGTAAGTGGAGAAAAAAGCCAGTAGACTTTGTCATTGTGTCATTATTCATAGAGAACAAAAACTACAAGAAACTCCCCATGGAAAAATGTATTTCGTGCTTTACACATCTTAAGACTATATGAAAATGAGACACCTCATTATAATTATTGGACTACACTGACTGTCTTTCAATTTTTTAGTATGTGGAGAGGAAGGATTTCGACCGTCATGGACTAGAGCCAGTCATGCTTCTTCAGCAGACCATGTCAGGACTGGCCCATCTGCACTCTCTCAACATAGGTATCCATCACTGAATACAAAATCACTTTCTTGTTCTCATTATCATTGGCTGTTTTTGTATTTCCAAACGGCATCTACACCACTAAAGTAACTAACA
The DNA here is from genome assembly GCA_005408345.1 of Macquaria australasica. Classification (NCBI taxonomy): domain Eukaryota; kingdom Metazoa; phylum Chordata; class Actinopteri; order Centrarchiformes; family Percichthyidae; genus Macquaria; species Macquaria australasica. The sequence goes on from SEMN01000235.1 coordinate 726,043, forward strand.
GCTTGGTTTTCTCACCTTCGTGCTTTTCCTTCAGTCCACAGAGACCTGAAACCCCACAACATCCTGGTGTCCATGCCCAGTGCCCACGGTCGGGTCCGGGCCATGATCTCAGACTTTGGCTTGTGTAAGAAACTGGCAGTGGGCCGCCACAGTTTCAGTAGAAGGTCTGGGGTGCCGGGCACTGAGGGCTGGATCGCCCCCGAGGTTCTCAGTGAGGACTGCAAAGACAACCCGGTGAGTCAGTGGTAGAGTAGCAGCTCTCTCATGGTAGTTAGAAGTATTGTTGGTTGTCAGAATTCACAACAGAAACACAAAATGATACGCTTTTTGAAAAGGTTTGTAATTAGAATTTAGAAGTCTGATAAAACTATAAAAATCAAGATACAGTTGACAAAACTACAGGAGCATCCAAGAAGCTTTCACTCAAAAGTTCTTCAGTTTCGACAGAACCAAACACTAAAAACTGTCTATAGGGTGAATGTGGGACCCAAAGGAGCAAAAACAGAAAGTTCAAACAAAAAAACAAATTAAAGTACATTAAAAGAGCTCACTGAAACCTCATGTTATCCGGGCTAATTTGACAACTAAAGGATTTCTACTTTAGAGTGCACATAATGGCAGTGGACTCCTGAGAATGGGTTTGTTTCAGGTTGTAGCAGCCATTTGTCTGATAGCAAACAGCTTAAACTAATTAACTAAATAAACCAACAGGAGTATACATAACTTGATACTGTATACAAATACTGTTGGTGGTAAATGTGTTTCATTACATACCTCCGTCCTTTCCTTCTCTTGCCCCGTGTAGACCTGCGTTGTTGACATCTTCTCTGCTGGTTGTGTGTTCTACTACGTGGTGTCTCAGGGAAGCCACCCTTTTGGCAAGTCTCTGCAGAGGCAAGCAAACATCCTACTGGGCACATACAGCCTCGACCATCTGCAAACTGACAAACATGGTGAGTGGTTGCTTTTTTTTTCAAATCACTTTCAGAGGTGTACAACAACAGTAATGTAGTTGTTGGTTAATGTAGATCAGTAAGGGCAGGTAGAGAGGGTGGTGTGGACGATTGTGATTGGTTGTTAGAAGTGTTTGGCACAGCTGTGGGGATTGTTTGATGGCAGCAACTTATGAACCGTTAAAAATGATTTACAGTTTTGTTAAGTTTTAACAATGTATGCCGTGTGATCATACCTGTTGAGCACATTGCCAAAACCAGCATGTTTGTGTCATTTATCAGGGGACATTGTAGCCAGAGATCTAATAGAGCAGATGTTGAGCATGGAGCCCCATAGGAGGCCTTCAGCTGAGAGCGTTCTCAAACACCCTTTCTTCTGGAGCCTGGAGAAGGAGCTGCAGTTCTTTCAGGTCAGCTGTTTTACTTATCTGACAATTTCACTGCATTATTGTAAAGATCACATGTTTTGAGGCTGCCCCCGATGTGGTTTAAACCTCCGCTTGCTCAAACCACATCTTAGTGCAGAACAGACTGCTAGTGTACTGTGCTATTACAGACTTGTCTGTGCGCACACACCCTTCGAAATTGTGTAAATCTTCATGTATGTTTTGCTTGTATTTTTCATTAAGAAATTTCTTCATAAATGCAGGCAAAAACAGGAAAGTATTTGGGCAGTAATTTGGGTAGTAATGCCAGTTTGTCTGTAGAGGACTGCATAAAGATCTGATTCTTCGCAATATTTACTCTAAATGCTTGTAGGATGTATGAAAACCATCTTTACAGTCACATATGAACCTGCAGAACTTCATTAATGTACTGTATAATATGTCAGCCATATCCAAATACTCTATCACAGTGGACTGTGTTTACACCCTCATTCATGCAAATGGGACCTATTCACTTCTAAAATAAGTGTTTGTTTTTTGCGTATATTAATGATCTGTATGAAAATAAGACTGCAGGCTGCCTGGCATATTAGTTAAAATTCACTGAAGTGTTTTTTTTGTGGTTTCTCGCAGGATGTGAGCGACAGAATAGAAAAGGAGCCGCTGGACGGACCAATCGTGAGACAGCTGGAGAGAGGAGGGAGGGCTGTTGTCAAGGGTGACTGGAGAGAGCATATCACAGTGCCACTGCAGACAGGTATGAGACCAGATAAAATGTACACGTCAAATACAAGCTCCTGTTGTAAAATAGTCTTCTTGTTTCTTGTGTTACTTCAAACGTAGGGTTATAGTGTAACACTCCACAAATTAACTCAGGTTTTGCTTTGACATGCATAAAGTTCATAGTTGCACTGAATGCTGTATCCTGTCACCTCAAAATACTGCAGTGGGTGGTTAAGAAAGCCTGCTGTTTCCTGTCTGCACTGAGCAGCACAACCTCAGCTGGTTTTCTTTGGACTTTTAGTTTTATTGACCAGTAAAGCAAATGGCATTAATGTAGTCATGAATTGACTAAGCTAATTTTTTAAATGGAAAATACAGACTGATATATGTGAGATTATTATGTGGGTATACTACATGGCATATTATAACAACATAGTATAAAAGTATACTCATGTTTTTTTACAGTTGGAAAACAACTACCTGCTATAAAAACTAGCTAATTGTTTTATACTTGCCATAGTTTGACTGTTTGTCAGACACCAGGGGCAAGAAGCATGAAACTCTGTCTCAAACAATGTGGAACTGGGCGCATGTGCACAAGCCTCATTTCCACCCCAACAGCTTACCATGGATGGATGTAGAAACGCCCTTAAACATCCATTAGAGCTCATATGGAAACACTTTACAAAGGGCTTCACAATTCAGGATAAAATTAGCATCATTAACAGGTAAACATTGGCTCAGATGTAAATAAAAAGATGGTTACATCTCTCACTTTATATTTCATGTCCACCTTATTATATCACCTGCAGCTGGCCTGAAGTGCGCACATTCTGACTGCACATTCTTCTTTTATAAATTATGTTTGGGAAATGGCGTATGCATGGCTTTTGTGTGTACACATCGTTTATACATCTGGCCCCAGATGTTGTTTTGATGAAAAATAGAAAAACATGCATCTCACCTCTGTTCTTATATTTCCAAAACTGCACTGATCAGTCCAAGTTTGGGTACTTCAGTAACGGGATAAAATAAAAAGACAGCTGTATCATTTCAGGATTTCCTGTTTATTAGTTCCTTGTTTGATAATAATGATCAGAGATTCATTCTGTAGTTGATGCTTGACGTTTCTTTTTCTTTTTTTCTTTGGCAGATCTGCGAAAATTTCGCTCCTATAAGGGTGGATCAGTCAGAGACCTGCTGCGTGCAATGAGAAACAAGGTAGGACTGTATTCTCATGTTTTGTGTTTAAAATAAACTGGTCTCTCCTGTTAGACTTAACACTTTACCTTCCTTCAACAGAAACACCATTACCGAGAGTTGCCTGCTGAGGTCCAGGAGACTCTGGGCTCCATCCCTGATGACTTTGTCTCCTACTTCACCTCCCGATTCCCCCACCTGCTAATGCACACCTATCTGGCCATGCAGACCTGTGCACCTGAGAGGTCATTCCTGCCTTACTACTCCAGTGCAGAGCAGCTTGCAAAAACATTGGCCCAGTACACATACCTTGGGCCACAAAGACAAAATGAGCCATGCACTCAACACCTGCCAACACACACATCACCCTCCTCACAACCCCAGGAACCTACACATTCTTCACAGCCTGTGCAGGTCTCTCACACAACACCTGCTGAATCAGTGCCCTCTACATCACCAGATGAGCCTGTATCCTCACATCTGCCAGTTGAGACAGTGCAGCCAGCAGTGCCAGCACTGTCCACACAGACTGACTTGCACAGTCAGGCAGCGAACCCCACATTTGCCTCAGAATCACCTACAGTTCCTCTCAGGCAAAGAGAATCCAGTCAGTCTGAGGTGCACACACTGCCAGAGCCTCCTACACTGGACAATGAACCAGTGTGAACTGGACCAGAGTCAGGTGGACCCAGCACAGACGGGGAGCATTGCCTTCAAGAGTGGACACCAAGTGGGACTCAGTTGCTGCACCGTGAGCTGGTGAGGACCAGGCCTGCAGTGCCTGGGATCCACTGCCAACCGCAGCAGCTGCGCCCTTAAATAAGTGCCTTCTGCTCACCTGGGTTAACATGTTCCCCAACAGAACCGTCCACAAGTCTGTCTCTGCCTCGAGGAAGTCGGATAACCAACAGGGTGTTGTTGGACATTATCTTGTAGCTGGACTGAGAAAAGAGATTTTTTTTTTCCTTTTTTTTTTTTTTTTATAACGGCATGTCCAAAAAAGTGTTTGTTCCAAAAATATCTGGCCTCTATTGTGGGAAACAAGTCTGGATGTTACTTACACTTATGGGTAGTTTTTATTGTGCAATGTTGTATTTCTCAGTGAGCCTGTTCACTGCACAGATGCTGTATGTATATTTTTGTATAGACTGATTCAGAAATTGGATCATTGATGATAAATCATTTAATGTGGCCGATGTGCCTTTTTTTTTTTAAAAATATCACTGTGCTGTGTGGGTACAGATCTTTAAAATTGACTATGAAATGTGCTTGATTCCAGTTAATGCTGCTAGACTGCTTCTCTTTTGTCAATCAAGACTATTGTGCTAACTCGGTAAGAGTGGACTGTTCCAAAGGGTGTTCAGGGTGGCATCTGAATACAGTGAGTAATTTTATCCTCATGTGATTATGTAGTCAAATATGAGTTTAGAGGTTAGGCTGCAGAACTTTCATGTATAATAACTTTTCAAGGGTGTCAAAGTGAAGTTAATGACATTAAATTCTATTTTTTTTTTTTTATACTAAGATTTTGCTTGTTTGTTGATCTTGCTTCATTTCAAGATGGAGATTGGGAAAATATGGAATATTTAACTACAGTCAGTGCCTAAAAGAAACCAATGAATATGAATTACCTCAAATGCAATTTAGTCAGAAAGTAACAAAGGAACACTCAAACATCATGGGAAATATGCTGCAGATGAAAAGATCAATATCAGTGTTATCTCTGTGCATTCAGTACAGAAAGGTTTGGGATGTGTTAACATTACTTGGCTCAAAGACTGGAAACAGGACCCAGTAGAAGTGGTCCAGGTACCTGGTAAGGATGCCCCACAGTTCCCCTCATGTGGTGTCTAGAACAGGTTTTAACAGGTTTAACAATTCATGCTTATGTATCATTAAAACGCCCACTGACATAACATGCTGGGGCTGTTCTGTTCATGCTGGTACTATATCTGGTCAACAGTCATTCCATTGTTACTGCTGGGGTGTGGCTCAACAGTTATATAATGTGATAAAAGGAAATGTACTGCTGAGGTCAATGGTGATTCCTGCCTTTTTTCTCCTCATTTGGACTAGATTAACTCTGTTTTCCAGCACAAATGATAAATCTCTGGCTTACCTACATATTGTGCAATATTCAGCTGTCAGACTCACTCGGCCTGTGTCCTCTGGCTTTCTCTTTTTTTTAACAATAGCCCATAAAAAACATCTATACTGAAGCACTGTACTCTAAGTAGGTCTACTTTACTAAACTGTATTACAGTAGTGAGACATTTTGGTGCTTCTCCTTTTGAATGCAGAGCTTTTAAATTGAATATTATTGGGTTCAAACCCCGAAGGCGCAGAACCCTACTGAGTTTGTGCTGGTTTAAATTATTATTTGTGGTCTGACGCCGTTGCGTAATTTCCGTGAGCTGGAACGAGCTAGACACATGAAACTTGACATATTTTCCGCTGCATAGGCCTACATTGTAATGATAAAACACGTAGCCTATATGTGATTGGTCTCGCTCCTTAAACAGAATTAAACAAGCTGCTCAGATTTGTGAAGCCTGAAACCCTCTCATTGCTGCGTGCGGCTTTGATTGTGGGTCCTTCCATAAAAGGTTTGAACCCGGTATCGCTGCTTTAGATTAGATTAGATTCAACTTTATTGTCATTGCACATGACACAGGTACAAGGCAAAGAAATGCAGATAGCATCTAACCAGAAGTGCATAAGCAGTAAAATAACATAAATATACAGGGTATGGGATGATGTATGAATATTTATAGTATATACAGAAAGTATACAGAAAGTGCAGAATGTGCAGTTTGAATGTAGTGCTTGCGGCTATATTTAACATAGTTGTACTGCTAGCCTACTTTTAGCTTACATAATTAATTTTGTATGAATACGTTTGACTATAAAAAACCTGCCGTTCTGCATAATTAAAAACGTACTCTATTATATTCGTTTATGAAACTTTTGTAGACTGCTGAGTGTAATCATGTGGTCAGTTTAACCTTGACTGTGCGATATCTGGTGAAGCTGGTTCAGCTCTGTGACTAAGGGGTGTGTATGCATCATGGATGGTATGTATTTCCTCAGAAACGAAACTTGAAGAGGTACGCAGGCGCAATGGGTGCAGCCCAGCCCAGCCCAGCAGAAAGCACCAGGTATTATAGAGAGGTGGAGGGAAGTTACAGCAGTCCTGCGTTTAACATTATTCTGTAACAGCGTCTGAAAAGATGTGACTGCTGGTTTAAAAAAAACAATCCACACCAGAAAAGGGACAATGGCTGATTTCTTTCAGTATTTATCCAAGGTAAGAACAATGATCGCCTATTAATTGTTATTTCTATGTTTTTTGCCTTACTCATAGTATGGTGCTGACATACAAAAAGAATTTACCTCTCCCCAGGTATGTATCAGCGATTGTATTATATACCTGTACTTTTAGCTCACAAAGTCATTTCTTTCTCTTTCCCAATTTAAAAGAAATGATTTAGCCTATTTTATTATTTTAAAAATAAGTCAGCTCAACTACCCAGGGTAAATTTAAGGGGTCCATATAAACATGTTTGTGTACGTTATGTGTTTATGTTAAAACAATATCAGCTGATATATTTTTAAAACTCTCAAATATTGATATCCATATTGGCCTCAAAAATCCAGTATCGGTGGGGCTATAATCTTGAGTAATTTCGATGAGGAGTGTAAAATTTGAGACGATAATTTAACAGTATTTTGTATGGAGTTTGGCATACAAAATACTGTACTCTCAGTACATTGACTGTACCTGGAGGGATACAGTGAACTAAACCTATCTGTACTTCCAGTTTGAAAGTTCCACCAAGAAGTTTGACGAGATAAATCTGCCTGTGAGCCAGTTTCATTTACCACAAAATGATAATGGACTGAATGTAACTGTATAACATTTTCTTTTGCAGATGAAAGGTGAAAATAAGTAAACACCAAAGTTGATAATGTGACGAAAGGAGAAATAAAATCATGGGTGAGTGGAGTGACAAGTCGGTTTTTATGAGATGCCCTTTTTTTCAGTACTTGCAGAACTCTCATGTATAATAACTTTTCAAGGGTGTCAAAGTGAAGTTAATAACTTGCACATTTCATGATTAATGCTGTGGTGTGGCTCAACAAAGTTATATAATGTGGTGATAAATGGTACTGTACTGCTCAGGTCAAACAGGTGATCGCTGCCTTTTTCTTCTCATTTGGACTGCATTGACCAGCACAAATGGTCAATCTAAGTAAAACTAAAGTCGTTTTAGGATATCTATTAATATATGTATTTTGTATTGAACATTTGTCTTGTTTGAACTACAATTTCCTTATTTCCCAATTTTTGAAAATAATTTATAATAATTTTTAAATTCAACTCAGCTCAACTGAACACATGCATGCACCAATGATAATGAACTGAATGTAATAACATTTTCTTTTGCAGATGGAAGGTGATAATAAGTAAACACCAAAGTTGTAGGAAGGAGAAAGAAAATCATGGGTGAGTGGAATAACAAGTGTAGTAGGGGGTGTAGTAGTTTGAGCTGTGTTAGTGAAATTTAGAACGTGGGGTTAACATTGTGAAACGGTTGCAGTTTGGTTAGGTTTAGGCACCAAAAGTACGTACTGTAGACTTTCTGGCAGAAAGCTTATTTGCCAGAAAGCCTTCGAGGCAAACTTCTCCCATGTGCCGAAAGCATTCTGATGATTTTTCTTCTCTGCTTTTAAAGTGTTAATACCTAAAATATTCCCTTGTGCACCTCAGGTTTGACTCTACCAACGCTGTATTATGATTTATAATTTGGTCATATATGAGATTTGATATGCGTAATATTATGGAGAAACACTGGGTGCAGTACAGCAAACAACATTAATCAACCTACTATCTCATGTTGTTATGTATATATTAATAACACACAAATGGATGTTTTATGTATTTCATTACTTTAAAAAATAATTAACTTTATATTTGTGACCTGTTCTTAAAGCTGCACCAGTCACTATTTTCAAATTAACAATGACTAAAATGATTATGTGTAAAATGAAAGGGGTCATTCACGCTTTGATAGTATAGTATAGCTCTGATAAACTCACTGTACACTGCCTGCCCAGCACCTAACACCAGACAGACAAAGTTAGTGACTAGCTGGTGAACATGGTAGAACATTTAGACGCTATTTCCCTCAGGAGTTGGTGGAGGCCAGACCAAAGCTAACAGGGTGGCCATAAACATGACTCTATGTTTGCTACAACAGTCACCATATCCATTTTATAAGGTTATAATATTCATTTTTTTCAATTTAGTTTTGTTTATATAGCGCCAAATCATAACAAAGTAATCTCAGGGCACTTTTTCATATAGAGCAGGTCTAGACCATACTTATATTTACAGAAACCTGTTTAACAGGCAGAAACCTCGAGCAGAACCAGGCTCAGGGTGGATGGTCATCTGCCTCAACTGGTTGGGTTGAGAGAGAGAGAGGAGAGAACATACAGTAGTAATATGTCAATGTTGTGTTTACAACTTGTTCCACTGCGCCCAGGAGGCCGAAAAAACAATTAATTACTTCTTTAAAGATTTAAATCTTCATTAGGAATTAATGGGCTTGGGGCCAAGTGCCACAGAAAGCGTAGGGAAGTTGGAAAGTATTGGGATACAGACTAACACATTGTTGGTTTTGGACTTTTCATGGGATTTGTTAATAAAATGGAACATTTAGAATATTGTCCACGTTTAAAGTATGTGCTACTACCAAACATCTCCAAATTTCCAAACCATAAGTATGACTTAAGTGTAGAAGAGAACTATAGTGCTTCTCTGATTCTCTTATTTTATAATCAAACATATTGCTTTTTTCTGTTTTTTTTTCTCACCATACAGCTGATGAACTTGAGCAGTCACCCAAGAGTTGGACTGAATCTCAAGTAAGCACCTGGCTACGATCCATTGGAGTGAAGGAGCAGTACATAGAAAAGCTCTATGAGGAAGAAGTAGATGGACGAATCCTTCTTTCACTGAATGAGGACTTTTTGAAGACAAAGATTTGCATGAAATCAGGGCCTGCTCATTTGATTATTCAAAAGAGAGATGAGCTCATCAACTCCAAGCCGAAGTTTCAGGAGAAGAAAAAGCCCACCAGTGGCAAAAAAACTGAGTTGGAGCAGAAATCAGTTCAATGTCTACCTACAACATGTGAAGGTTCTACAGAACAGATTCCAGAGAGAGATCAGGCCGTCTTAAAGGAGAGACAAACCGCTCAGGAACAATGTGTGTTGACTTCAAAGGAAGACTGCAGACCACGACCATTTGATCAAGAAGGGATTGATTTCATATATGTAAAGCACAGAGTCCTGCTTCCTGAATCAGGTGCTTTTAATCTGACATCTCCATGCCATGAATTTAAGTCTTTTGCTGTAGCTGCTGCATTGGAGCGCACAAGACTCCAAGCTAAGTTTGCCAAAGAGGTCCTTAAATTTGCGACTGGCTGTATGAATATCAGATCAAATGGCACAATACACTTTGGTGTTATGGACAGCAAGGAGGATGCAGGATACGTGCATGGTGAGATAATTGGTATCCCTGTAAAAGAGAAAGACATTTACGTAGATGCTTTGGACTACATTGAAAGGAGTTTCTCCTCTGACAAGGAGCATGTACGCCTGTGTGTGCGGCCACCAAGGTTCATTGAGATTATGGATCGAGAAAGTACAGAAAAGAGGTATGTGGTAGAGGTTGACATTGTGCCTTCAATAACTGTTGTTAAGAGCAAGGTGTATGCAGTTCGTCTGCCAAACTTCAAAGAGTCAACTAACAAAGTAGAATTTGAGAAAGAAACAATTCTGCGGAGGGTGGGTTCAAAAACGGAGCCTGTGAGTGACAAAGACCTGAGTGACTTTTACCAGCGAGTGAAAGATCGGGATGCTCAAAGAGAAGAAGCTGAGAAAAGTCAGTTCCTCAGTGCTCCAGACTTCTGCCAAGACCTTGGAAGGAAACTCACAATGCTAATGACTAGTGGGAAAAAATTCATTGAAAAGGAGAAATGGTTCATACTCGTCACAAACAAATTCAAATCTGATGAACTTTGCAACATCGACTGGCTGCTTAACATGAACATGTTCTGTGTGTTTGACTTTGACCCAGACTCAAAGATATCAGGCCTTTGCAGTAAATACCTTCAGCATCACGTTGCAAACATGCATTCTCTGCAGAGCTATAGGATATCTGGTGACACGAGCATCAAAGAATTCACAAGCCTCTTGCATCTGTTTGAGCAAACCAGCTGGATCTTTTGTAATGGCCGTACTGACTTCAAAGGAAATGAAACTCCATGTGATGAAATGGCTTGGATCAAAACAAAAATCACTTTCTTGAGGGAATCTGTGTCTTTGATCTGTAAACAAATCTTGCCAAAAGGGACGTTCCAGGTCATTTTTCTTCTCACATCACCAGTTGAGAAACCACTCTTGCACACCTTTTATGAGTTTTTCACAGACATGGAAGGCCATGAAGACATCATCTGCATCTGTGAATCACAGGAAAACTTCCAGAGGTGGCAAAGCTTTGCAGAGGGGTCATGTGGAACAGAAACAGTGAACAATTCTAGTGTTGTTGGGATGAAAATGAGTCACATTAATGCAACTCTGCAACAGATACAACACATTAAAGCACGTGCCCACAAACACTTGCCAGTCTTTGTGAAAGGGACATGTCTTCTTGAAACACACATAGAGGAACAGATGTATTCTCTGGAAATTCTGACGGTTGATCATTGTGATGAAACAAGCGAAAGCTTCATCGATGAGGAGAAAGCAAACATTGAACACCAGTTCTACCGTGGTGGGAGAGTGAAATGGTTGAATTTCTGGCTTGCTGAGCACAAGTATGTTGGAGAGGTAATTGAAAGAGATGCTTATTGTGATGTTTCTAAACTTCTCCATGATGCTTTGAAGTGGAATGCAGATGAAACTCCAGTCAATAGTATAAACATCTACCATCATCCAGGAAGTGGTGGAAGCACTGTGGCAAGACAAGTGCTGTGGAACAACAGGAAAGATCTAAGGTGTGCAGTTGTGAAGCCTTCATACTCCGCTGCTCTTGTTGCACAACATGCAGTTGAACTAAGAGAATATGAAGAAAAAGATCCACAGAGGTGTCTTCCTGTGTTGCTCCTTATTGAAGACTCAGACAAGGAATATCTAGATGATCTCAGGAATGAACTAGAGGTTGGCATTAACACCAAAAGAATCCAGTATGGAACTCTTTGTTTCATTTTGTTGAGCTGCAGACGGTCCTATGATCCAGAGAGAAAATGCAAGGAGTCTCCATTACAGAATGTGTCTGTCACTCACAAACTGTCTGCTCAAGAGAAGAGAAAGTTTTCTGGAAAACGACAGGTGCTTGAAGAACGATATGAGCCTGAATTCATCCTGACATTTGTTTTGATGAGTGAAGGATTCAATGTGAAATACGTTCAACAGTTTGTGGAACATTTGCTCCAAGGCATTAACCGTCAATCAGTTGTCACTCGCCTCATTCTCTATGTAGCACTGTTGAACACTTATGTTCAAAACTCTTTCATCTCTCAGTCCCATTGTGAAGCTTTGCTTGCTTTAACCATTCACTTGGAAAGGTTTCGCCAGCATGACTTTGAGAGATCACTCAGTGATCAGGCCAAACTAGTCTTCTTGCACCTTAGAGATGACAAGACGCACATTGAATCAATCAGAATCATCCACCCACTCGTTGCAAAGGAAATTCTCCAACAACTTTTGGAAAACCAACAGAACCAAAGCAGTTTGGCAAAGGATTTGCTCTGTGAGAATGTGCTTTTTGAGAACAGATTTGGAAGGGACGACTATCTGTTGTTTTTGAGATCACTTTTCATTAGGCGATCCAGAATAAGCAAAGGGGACAAATATGATAGTTCTTTCTCTCCTCTGATCGAGCACGTGTGTGAAAAGGAGAAAAGCCCAGACAAAGCAATTGAGTTACTCAAGGTAGCGTTCCAGCGTTTCCATGAAGATCCATTCTTTGCACAACAACTTGCTCGTCTTCATTATACTTATGAAAAGTTTGAAGAGGCAAAATACTGGGCAGAGACAGCAGCCAAACAGCTGCCAAACAACTCATACATCCTCGACACAAAAGGGCAGGTCTACAGGAAATGGTTTCAAGCAAAATGCAAAGCTATTGACAATGACAATGTACCAAAGACAGCCCAAAATATAGCAGATGCTGTGGAGACTGCACTGAAAGCCCTGGAGTGTTTTCAAGATTGTGAGAAAGCAGCTGACGCAGATATGGAACACCTTAACAGTTCAGGGTTTTTTTCTGAAGTTGAGGTTGGATGCAGCCTGCTCAAACTGATCTCTTCATTGCAAGTGTTTGCAAACAGAGCTAATGGTCATTCAGAGTGTATGAAGTACCTGTTAACAAACTACATTCCCGATGTAGTTGAAGATGCCTGGGAACCATTACATGGCCGTTTGAAAAAACTTCACAAGACAATGCAAAATGCTTTGGAATGGATTTCAGAAGACCTCAGTTACTTCCAGACAGACATTGGTGGAGATGAAGAAGAGACCCCTGAAAGTCCAGAGGAGAAGATGAGGCATCCACTGAAATGGCTGGCAAAAAAGTCTGCCGAATATGGGAAGTTTTTCAGTGAAGCTCATTCTACTGCACTTCTACAACATGGGCAAGCAATCCCTGCCAATCTATCTCCCTTCCAGAAACGCATGATCATTTATCATCTTGGCGGGGGTAACATAACATCTATCCTCTCCAAGCTAACTGACCAGAGGGATGCAGTATGTCTTCTAGAGACCATCCTTTCTTTCTACCCCAGCAATCCAATAAAGGCTAAATTTGGGCAAAGGGATATTGTCAACTACATAGTGGCCCACATTTCTCTGAACTGCTTGTCACCAGACAATCAAAAGGTAGCTCCTCTGAAAGATCTACAAGCACTTTGTCGTCAGTTCCCATCTGATAAAAGGAAATGTTTACCAAGTGCCCTGTTCTTGCTTACTTTGCTATTCTGGCCAGAGGATCATGACACAGACCATGAGAAAGAAACCAAATATGAAATTGTGCAATCGGCCGTTGAACACCTGGAAAAAGACTACCGGACCAAGATGAAGGACATTCCTCAGCGGAAACGAAGGCTTTACACCCATTTTTTTCTGGGTAGTAGGAATGGATTGGATAAATTTGTCCACAAGAGAAAGTTTGAAAGTGTCACAAAGGTGTTCTCAGTCTCTGAGAAACGCATGAAGTGGTTTAGGGGTGAGGCATGGAAAAAGCCTGAGATTGCAGAGGTGCTGAAAAGTGTGTCTGGATGGACTGAAGATGGAGTGGTGTACCTTGAAGGTCCTAAGAAAAAGAAGTTCAGCATTCTGCCTCTTCATGTACCTTCAGTGCCTCATAGTAATGAAAACATCACGTTCTACCTGGGGTTTACCTTTAGAGGCCCTGTTGCCTACAACATCACTGTGAAAAAATAGTTTGTCTTTGAACAATGATCCTGTCACACATGGCAGAACGTCAGCTTGCTGAAGCATGGGGCTACTATTCACCTCATTACCAAGAGCAAGAAGAGATTATGAAAAGATCGATTCAAAACACACAAGCCTTCTTATGACAGTTTGTCAAGTAAAAGACGAAACTAAAAATGTTGAAGCACATGGTATGGTGTGAGTATTTTAAGATGTCATATAGTTTGATATTTACATTTAGCTTTTTTCCACCCTTATATGTAAGTGTACTGAAAAATACAACATAAGTGTCGTAAAAATTATGAACCATTTTTTGTGTATATATGAACATGGACTATGACATGATTAACTCTGGATTCCCAGAGTAATAACAATGTAAACTGAATTTGCTACTCTACAGCTCAATGTTTCCCAAGTAGAAACTTTTAAGTACCTGTTTAAACCTGTATCTAGTATCCTGTTATTTTCAGATTGTTTGTAGATCCAGTTCAGATGGACTGCAGTTCACACATGGCATCGAAATGCATTTTGAATGCATGAATGAAGTGAGCATTTGTGCTTGGATTTTGCTAACTAGCTCAAATTTGGTGTTATCCTTTGAAAACTGAACGCTGCTAAACATAAAAAAAATTCTCTCAGCTATACAACAAGAGAAGAAGCATGTTGTGGCTGTTTGGTACCTTAAATCTAGTGACCAGAATGTGACATGTGACTTGAATGGGAGCATTCAGAAACTAATATATCCACAGTCAGCTTTAAACAAATGCACTTGTGATCCCATTACATAAGATGAATTTTGGTTCCAAGTGTGAACTGTTCCTAAACGTCTGGGTTTCTAGTAGATCATGATAGCTTATACTCACCCTTCCTTTTCAGTATTTTCCAGGATACAATGTAGAAAGCAATGGAATGAAATGCAACTATTTTCGTGGGAATTGTATCAGTGTTTTGAATAAATGAATAAATGTATTAAGAGCTAAACAGCAACATTTCGTACTTGTTGGAGAAGAATGTGTATGTTGATATGCAACAGACAAATGTTTCAGAAATGTGTATAATTTATCGGTTGTATAGATATTGAATATACTTTACAAAAAATATGAAAACCTACTTGTTCTCAAGATGAAACTACAAATGAAGGGACTACAGTGCATACCTATACTTTTAATGCTGTACTTGTATTTTTTTTTTTAAATTGTTTTATATACTTTGTATTTGTTTTTGATAGTAACATGTAGTAATATTTGTCTCTGTAAACATTAGTGTTCTTAAATATAAGTCAAACATGTCAGAGAATACAATAAAGCCTTTTCTTTTTCAATTTTAGTTTTATGCTGTCACTCCTTGAACAAACTACATCAACCTTTCAGGTTCAACTGTTAGTGATAGTCCTTTTAGAGGATATGAATTTACAGTTTACACAAACAGACAATTTACATCAAACTTTTGAACTACTAATATTAAGATAATATTATATTCTTTTATTTTTAACAGTTACAAAGTGTGGGCATGTAATACGCCAAATTCAAGAAAAGTAACTAAAATTGATATATTGAAGTACAGTTGAAGTAAAAGTCTGAGATGTTTATCTTTTTTCAGTGAAGTTGTTTGACATTTAAAGGCCATAATTGCAAGTGCTTCATTATCTATTATTATCTATTATTTTACACATGGGAACAGTCAAAAGAGCTTTGTCTGTTCATCTCTTCATTGTTGTACATATTAGATATGTTGGTGCTAAACTATGTAGCTATAGAAATTATAAAATGACCTGTGTGGTGGAAATCTGAAAATAAAGAGTCACCAAAGTCTTTGGAGTATTTATTAAGCTTTCTGCAGAAAGGACCCACTGATGTACACTCAACGGGTGCCACAGTCAAGAGGGTGAAAAGAAGTGTGGTTACATTGTCTTTATAGAGAAATCTTACATTCGAAGGTTGGGCTATCTACTGTTTGCAGCTGCATGCAGGTTTACCTCAGTTGCCCACACACTGTATCCTCCCAAGGAAGAAACAATTCGCCAGTCAGATAAGCAGTTTCAAGAACTAGGATAACACAGGAGAGAGTCTCACAACAATCTCCCACTGTCTCTAGGAGAAAGGTCAGCTACAGACAGATACAGAGCAAATTTCCATTGCACCTGAAAACCAGTGTAAGTTGTCTGATTTTAGTTCGAGTTCACAGGTTTTGTGATTGAGTGAACTGAGTTTAGTCAATACAGGATGAATACATTTTCAACACAGATTAATATAAAAACCTAATTTTGAGATATTTCATAACTAAAAGTGAGTGAACAACTTTTCGGACACATTGTTACAGTAAGACAAGAATCAAAAATGTCTCCCAGATTGATAGTTGTTGTTTTGATATTAGCTGAACACTGAAGGGAATTTTCTGTGTCGGTCTATATACCTTCATATATCTTAATTTAATTAGTGTGTGGTCATCAGATTTACATGTGTTCACATAAAGTGTGTGTGACTTATCAAATATTTTTAATTAATGGCACATAATATTTCTGCAACATGTGAATGTAAGTTTTTTAGAATTCTGACATTCTGAAGTCTGAAATGATGAAGCCTACATTAGTGTGAGTTTTTGTCACTAGTCTATCAGGAAACCAAACATAACATTAATTCAAAAACAGTGACGGTGAAAAGAGGAGGAGTAGCAGGAGTAGTTTGGAGCACTTTTGTCCTAGTTTGCTTGCCCTAGTTTGGTGTCGGTCATGTTATTTAATTGTCGACGTCTGATTTAGCTCAAATTCTGTTTGTTCCGCTGCCTCGCAGCACAGCCTGTTTTCTGCCACGGCTCGCACGTAATTTGTTTGGAGGGAAATAAATATAAATGAATAAACAGTAGCTCCGACACTGAACCGCTAGATATCTAATTGCTAGCTAACAGCTAACTAACGTTAATCCAGCTGCTACTGAGCCAATGAAAAACGGTTCAACGTCCCCAAAATGAACAAAACTGTGAGTGTAACTGATTCTCCATTAGCTACATGTTCATGATGGCTTTTTGTAATAGGTACAACTTACTCCACTGTTGAATATTTACACCATACGAAGCACAAGGCGTGTATTGCAGAGCTCACCTTAAGTGCCCTGAGACCTGTCGGTGCACCTCTGATGGGGGTATGGGTCTGCTGTCTAACTTTACTGGAGCTCTGCTCCTCCTTGCCTTTGCTTTGTCAGCATGTTTGTACATCAACCACTTGTCTACCCACGAGACCAGACTGGTTAGATCAGTCTACGCAAAGCAATATAAAACCAAAGCTCATGAAAGACTTGCTAATAATAATCCAGCAAAACCACAGAACAATTCAGTGGAGACATGGGGACTCCACCCAGAAAGCTCCCAAGAGACTGATATTTCCAGAGATAATAAATGCACCGTGGCCCCGGAGAGTCGCTTTGACTGTGCCAGGGACAGGCTTCTCAGCCAGAGAGAGTGTGAAGAGAGGGGATGCTGCTATGCCCCTCTGCCTAACTCTGCAGGACCACCTTGGTGCTTCTACCCCAGTTTGTACCCTGGCTACAAAATGGGCCCCCTCACTCCCACCACCCGAGGCCAGGCTGCCACCCTGACTCGTGCCACCCCCTCCTATCTCCCCAGAGATATCTCCACTCTACACCTAGAAGTCATAGGAGAGACTGCAGGCTGCTTACACCTCACTGTGAGTACCCAATACCCTGTTTTTCCTCTGCAACCATTAAAAAGACATGATGAAGGAAATACAGGAGGGTGCACTTGAGTTCCCTGTTGATTTGCATGTGGTTTGAGTTGAAACTATACTGCAGGAGTAAAATATGTCTTCCTCTGGCCATTGAGATCAAGATATTAGACCCTCTGCTATTCTATACACACTGTTCATCAGGATGTGCTGGTAAAAGACCGAACTGACATTTGTTTTCTCTCAAGTTCAAGGACCCATCCTCTCAGCGATATGAAGTTAAGCTCCCATCTGGTGCTCCTCATAGCAAAGCTGATACCCAAGATGCCCTCTATACCACTGAATACCAGCCTGACCCATTTGGCTTCATAGTGCGGCGAAAATCCAATGGCAGGGTGATGTGAGCATTTCTATTAAATTTTAATCTATATAAGATGCATTATATAGATTGCATCATAGTAACATGTGTATAGCCTTACCTATATCTATCATTATCAACAACTTACTTACTCATACTTAGTCAGCTTGTGCCTATTCCCACTGTTATAGTCCCATTTTTTCTACTTGCAGTGTGATCACTGCGTCATACAGTTTAGTTAATACAGTTAATAGTGTTTTCTTTTAATTTTACATGCATAATGTACATGTATATGCCTGTAATTTTTAACATTTGTACCACAGAAACACAAATGCACCGTTCTGTGTATATATGTTTTTTAACATAGTAATATAAGCCCACTGATGCACCTCATTGTTACCGGTACCCTGCACTTTCATTACTCTGCAGCTCTGCCCATGTCATTTGTTTTTCTACTTTTATTTTTTCATTTTAGTACATGTGTATATTTTATTTTGCTATATATTCATATGCAGTATATTTTTACTATGTATATACACTCAGTGGCCACTTTATTAGGTACACCTGTAAAATCTAATGCAATCCAATACAACACCTCCGCCATCAACTATTCTACTTTTACAAAGATAATAATGTTCAGTTTTGATTGACACTGTAGAGGTATTAATTGAACTATATGTTAATCATTGAGGCTGTTTGCAGTGGTGTTGAACTGGACTGTATTATATTGAAATGTGTTTCTAATGTTTTGCCCACTGCATTTACAAACATGAGGCTGGAAGAATATTAGAAACTCATTTTAATGTAATACAGTCCAGTACAACACCACCATTAACTACGACCTCAGTAATAAACATATTGTCAACTTTACACCTTGCGGAAAGTTTTAGCAAAAACTGGCCACTATAAGCTTCTTAAAAGGAAGAATATGTGGCAAAGCTGTTGTACTGGATTGAATTAAGATTGTATAAGTGTACTTAATAAAGTGGCCAGGGAGTGTATTTATTTCACTATTTATATTGAGCACCTTGGGCACAAAAAGGTCTCTCATTGTGTTTTATCTCATGAGTCAGCGTGAAATGTCTTGAAATGATTTTGTCAATCATGATCATCATGTAGTGCATGTTTGTTTGTTCTCTGTGTCCTGCCTGTCCAGTATGAATACCACCGTCGCTCCTCTGCTGTTTGCTGACCAGTACCTGCAGCTGTCCACTGCACTGGCCTCTTCCCTTGTGTCTGGCCTCGGGGAGCATTACACCTCCCTCCTCCTGGACCTTAACTGGACTTCTCTGACTCTCTGGAACAGAGACATGGCGCCTCATGTGAGTCTATTGTAGTGGCTCCCAACCTGAGGGTCAAGAGATAATTAACTAAAAAAAAAATTCCCAATGCACAAACTGTTTATTTTTCTCTAATCTTGGTGACATACTGGATAGTTTAACTTCTTCCAGTCTCAGTAACAACATTTAAATGAAACTTAAATAAAATCTGAGAAGGAACATCATTCTTTGGTTGCTCACAAGTCAAAGACATAACCTTTGACAAGGGGTTGCAAGCAGTCATTGCATCACTTTAAAGGGCCGCAAGCCAAAAAGGTTAGTTACCCCTGGTCTATGGGACATGTCAGTGATGTCCATTATGCAAAAGATAATCATCCCCTCTGTTTCATTTATAGCACATTAGAATATCCCGAAATATTTGTACTTAAATCAAGCTGTCCCAGCAGGACAGTCCTTATTAAGCTTTTGTCATTTCCTGACTTTTTTCTGTTTTGTGTTCAAGTTTCAAGTTGTAAATATTGACACTTGTCTTTCTCTATAGGCTGATGCTAACCTCTATGGCTCCCACCCATTCTACATAGTACAGGAGGAGGAGGGCTTGGCACATGGAGTTTTCCTACTTAACAGCAATGCAGTCGGTACTGAGCTATAAAACACACACACACACACACACACACACACACACACACACACACACACACACACACAGCATCCCACTGCCATTTTGTTTGTCCTCACTTTCCTTACAGAATACATTTTTCTAGCATATGAGAATACTTCTTTCCAAATGTCTCTGTAGAGGTGATGCTGCAGCCGACCCCCGCTCTCACCTGGGTGGCCATCGGTGGAATCCTGGACCTGTACGTGTTCTTGGGTCCTGACCCTCAAAGTGTTGTACGACAGTACCTCCAGGTCATTGGTATGTTTTTTTCAGTGTTGACATTCAGTAACACACCTCTAAGTAGCAAGAGCAACAGGCATGTATACATTCCAACAAGAGAAATGTGTAGTTTTTAAGTGGAAAACCTGTAAAAACACGTCACTGAGTGTACTGTATATTTGAAGGCAACCTGGAAAAGAGTGGATGTGTTTATGTGTTTCCCTGTTGTCATTCATCTATCCCCAGGGTATCCTATGATGCCACCCTATTGGTCATTGGGCTTTCATCTGTGTCGCTGGGGTTACACAACCTCGAATACAACCCGGCATGTGGCACAACGCATGCACAATGCAAAATTTCCCATGGTAAATGAAGCACTCACAAAACTCTATAAAATATAAGTAATAATTAAAGCTCACAGGACATTTTTCCCATATATGTGCATTTATTATGTTCAAATTTGACTATAATCAGTGAGAGGTTTTGTGAATTTACACTTACTAACATGTGAAAATTTACTGTGACATCCTCAGATACTTTTAGTTGTCATCAGCACTGGACAATGCTGACATCCAATTAGACTCCTCATTGAATCACTTTGTTTTCTGAGATTGTTTTGCTTTTTTCTCCACCAGGACGTGCAGTGGAATGATCTGGACTATGCAAATAAGCGCAGGGTATTCACCTTTGACCCCTGGCGATTCGGGGACCTCCCAGAGATGGTGGATGAGTTCCATAAGAGTGGCATGAAGTACATCCTTATCCTGGTGTGATATCTTTAAGTTTAAACGACCTCACAAACTGATGATGCTGATTTAACTATCAGTAAATATTTGAGCATTTAATTCAAAAATAAAAAACATTCACACATTCACACACATTCATTAGTTGTTCAAATTGGTTTTAGTATTGTGTAATTCTCTAAATGAGCATAAGTAATCATTAACAATATTTTTCCAGTAGATGGCAGCAAAACTTTCTTAACTTGTGACTGAGTCATGCTCTCCTGGTTTTTTGCCTAAGGACCCAGGGATCAGCAGCACCAGCCCCCCTGGAACTTACTCGCCCTTTGATGATGGACTGAAACGAGACGTCTTCATTAAAAATGCTACAGGACACATCCTGATAGGGGAGGTTAGCTATCTTTTTTTTCTGGGGATGTATACTTTTCTGTCCCATTGTGAGATGTGTATGACATGCACATTCCCATACTGTGTATGTAGGTTTGGCCGGGCCCAACAGCCTTCCCCGACTTCACCAACCCAGAGACCAGATGCTGGTGGGAGGACTGCATCAGAGATTTTCATTCTAAAGTTCCTGTGGATGGTCTGTGGATTGTGAGTATTTATGCACACACAGAGCACAGGTTATTTAACCACCGATACTATCATTAAGACATCAGGTGTGTCAGGTTTTCAGTTCTCAAACATGTACATGGTTTTGTGTGGTTGTGTGTTTAGTTTGTTTGCACCTTAAAATCACATAAAGAATAACTTATCCTCTGTTGTTTTTCTCCCATGCTCCACCCAGGATATGAACGAACCAGCCAGTTTTGTGCAGGGCTCAGTGGAGGGCTGTCCTGATGGTGATCTTGAGAACCCACCCTACACACCCAGTAAGTGTACTGGATCAGTGTTGCACTTATTCAGAATCTAAAGGCATACAAAGATTATTGGTTTTACATTTATAGTCAGTTTATATATTAAAGTACATGTATGGATATTATGCAAGATACCGTGTAAATGGCTATAGATGCCTAACTAATCCGTTCATGGCTACATATGTTGCATTAAGTAACCTGTGTGTCTCTCTGACTGTCACACAAACAGGGGTGGTTGGAGGCCGGTTGAACTCAGGAACTCTTTGTATGTCGGCTCAGCAGAAGCTGTCCACTCACTACAACCTGCACAACATGTACGGACTGACTGAAGCCTATGCCACGCACAGGTTAGACCATGCAGCGATCAGATGCAGTTTGCAGAACTAGTTTTGCGGGAGCTGGTTGATTTCACTGTGAGTAGCAGAATAAAATGAAGCAGTAAGTGAAGAGCAGCAATTAGCAAAAATGACAGTGATAATACACCATTGTAACCATTGTAATCTTCTGACATCAATTGACAGGGAAGTCATAAATGTTTTTACCACCTAGTCATATAGCTCAAGCTTAAAAGCTTAGCTTTGCTCAAAAGTAGGTCAACAATGTGTCACATGAACAAAACCTTGTATAAGTAGTGATCATGGACAGTTAAATTGCTCTTGCATGATCGTCGGTGTATGTTTATTGGGTACTGTCTTTGAGAACATGCATATTTCAAGTTTGAATTACGTATACTGGAGCCCAATGTGACACCACAGAATATATTGACCAAGTTGTTCTTTGGCTTTTGTTATTTGTACTGTATTCTGTATTCATCCCGGGGTTGGCTGCCATCCTCAGTGCTCTTATGAAGGTACGAGGGAAGAGACCCTTCGTCCTGTCTCGCTCCTCCTACCCTAGCATTGGACGCTTCTCTGGAGTGTGGACAGGAGACGTCAGGAGCGACTGGGAGCAGCTTCGATACTCCATCCCTGGTGAGGAGATGTAGTTTCTGAAAGGTCATAATGCTGTGTTGTTATGTTCAAACGTTTTCACAGATATCTGAATGCATGTGATTCCTCAGTGGTTATTCAGTTTTGGAATATTAGCTTGAGATGATCTCCACTCTCGTGTTTGACAGATCTGTATGCAGTAGAATAAAAGGTTGAACCAAACCATCAGAAAGAGTTTTTTGAAGTGACCAGATCATTTGATAGATTCAGACTGACCTTTTGCACCTGTTCCCCCCCAGCGGTGCTGCAGTTCAGCCTGTTTGGGGTGCCCCTTGTGGGGGCGGACATCTGTGGCTTTGGAGGCAACACCACCGAGGAGTTGTGTGTACGATGGATGCAGCTTGGGGCCTTCTACCCATTTATGAGAAACCACAATGACAAGCCGAACGCTGTGAGACAGAGACACTGTGTTGTTTTTTGTTTTAGGATATAGTGGGTCTGCACTGTATGTTTTTTCCACTGCGTCTAGAGCAGTCCATCTGTTTCATGTATTATGAACAGAGGTAACTCTATATCTTCTCATTGTCTGTGTGTTTCTATGTGTCTGTGTCCCGCAGCCTCAGGAGCCCTATATATTTGGGCAGAAGGCCCAGGCAGCCATGCGGAGTGCATTGAACCTTCGTTACTCCCTTCTCCCGTTCCTCTACACACTCTTTCATCACGCACACACTTCTGCTGAGACTGTGGCCAGGCCTCTCTTCATGGAGTACGTGCCCTCTCCTCTCCATCCTCTATTGTCCTACATAAATGAAATGATTAATATCACATACTTCACTTTCCATAACATTATCTTTTTTTCTGCTCCTTGTCTATGCATCCCTCTTAGGTTTCCCACTGACCCTAACTCTCAGACCATAGACCGACAGTTCCTCTGGGGGAGTTCACTTCTCATTAGCCCAGTCTTAGAGCAAGGGGCAGTAGAGCTGGCCGCTTACCTGCCCCCTGGCACTTGGTACAGCCTGCACAATGTGAGTCGCTCAATCCTGTTTAGCTTTCTGTCTCTCACAATACTACCAGTCAGGTTCAATCCATTCTTGTTTGATTACTGTTAAAGGCCACCATGTTTGAGGCTTTCTGTGCCAACACATGACTGAAGTGTTCACCTGTTTCCCTTTGGGGTCTGTGTTTTGCTCTCTAGGGTCAGCCTTTCTACAGTAAGGGTCAGTACCTGCTCCTGCCAGCCCCTCTGGACACCATCAACGTCCACGTGAGGGAGGGACACATTATCCCCCAGCAGGTGGGTTTCTACTCTGGAGAAACTGCAGCTCATTTTGCTGAGCTTAGCACTTTCTGTATCATTTTTGGTTCAGTAAGGAGACAAAATGTGGTAGATTAATTATTAATAAAATATTTGAGGATGGGAAAAACCCACAATACATAATTAAGACACGTGAAACAAGTACTTAGAATTCCTACTACTAATGTCTGCTTCTATTTAGCTGAATCATGTTTGAGGCCGGTGTCAAATAAACAAGCAGTGCGCAGCAGTGACTGTGTAACTGTAAATATAACAGTTTATGGTCATCAGTACAGTACATCAGTTCACACTGTTTGATAATTGATACAGTTCCTTGGTAGAAGATTGACATTTAGGCCCAGTTAATATATATTGTTGAATTTCTGGCAGCTTAACAATTATTTTATTAGCCAATGGCATCATTAATTATTTTATTCAGTGGAAGAAAATCTTTTTTCAAATGTTGCATCAGGTTGTGTTGAACTGTAACTACCATGACATCCTGACTGACGTCTTAAAAGCTCAAGACGAGCTGAAACACTTTGGAGAGAAGAGTGCGTTTCATATCGTTTCATTGTGGGGTTTTTTATCTGCCTTTTCTTGTGAAGGAGCCCGCGTTGACAACCACAGCCTCACGCAGAAACCCTTTCTTCCTGACGGTGGCACTGTCAGCAGGCGGCTGGGCCCGGGGCCACTTGTTCTGGGATGACGGGGACAGTCTTGACACCTTCGAAATGGGAAATTATTGTTACATTATCTTCATCGCTGGAGAGGTAGGGAAGAGACGAGTGATATTTGCATTGGGAAAGCTGATGAGGCAATGTTTTGCATTTTACTGCACTACTACTTAATTTAAAAGTCTCTTTACTGAATGATACAATTATATTTAAATGTACTGATATATTTCGACAAAAGAAAAATATAAATGGTCCCTAAATGTCTTCTACAGTCTCAGGTGGTGAGTGATCCTCTCAGGCTGAATGGGGCCCTGGACGGTCTGGTGCTGGGGGGGCTTCAGGTGTTCGGGGTGCCCTCACCACCCCTATATGTATTAGCCAATGGGGACAAGGTCAGGGATTTCACATACCGCAGTCACACCAAGGTGAGTTCTGTGTGACTCAGCACTACTTTCTTTGGTGTTTGATAATGACGTCATTCTGCAGATAAGTGACTGCATGTTTCCTCCTGTATGTGTATTTATTTGCCATGTTTGTCCTCCCTTTTTGCTGCCTTTCTCTTCCCGCAGGTTTTGACAGTGACCAGCCTGGCCCTGCCCATGTCAGAGGTGTTTACAGTCCAATGGGCTCTCTGATGTACTGAACTTTATTACCCAGGAGCCTTTGCATTTTTCTCTGCTGCTGAAAACGCCAGCTGATTTCCTAAAGCCACCCCAACCATCCCAGAGCTCAAGATGCACCTCACGCTTGATCTGCCTCTTTGTCCAAATTGGAACGTAATACTTTGTAGGCAGCATGTTTGCAAAAATCTGATAATATCAAACAAAGGGAGCCATCATCTTGATGTAGCAGGTTTTCTTGCTAGGTAATTTTTGCTGCTAACTGCTACACTGAAGCAAGACAACTGTTTATGACTTTTTTGTATATTTTTAAATCATGTTTATATATATTTGTTACTGAAATGCATCACAAATAAAAATGAGGTATAAAAATGAGATAAAAAAGATACGTTTGTCTACAGCACTGCATTTGAGCGCTTACCACGTTTCATTTGCTTATTGTTTACTATGATTCGCCTGAGATACTGTTTTATGCTGTCTTCATTTATTTTTCTCTGAAATGAGATCCATTATACCAACATTACTTTTTATCAACACAATACTTTGACAAAACGTTTGAGAACAAGTGTTATTGGGCAACAAACTTACAGCCAGATTCACTGACTGCTGTATTAGCTTTGGTTTCATCATATACGGTTTTTAGTGAATGAGTGTGAATAAGCCGCCCCCAAACTATAGCATTTGCATATACAGTACATCCATCATTGTACATTATATATTAAATAAATACATGAACGGTTTATTGTAAATGTTAGTAGGAGAATTTCATATTTAATCTCCAAGCAAAATTTATGACTAATTTTAAATTCACGGGATTTGTTAAAACTCCATTTATAGGTTGTAGGCAGTAAATTGCATATTATCAATGTAGTGAGGAGAGAAATTATTTATTGCATAAACTAAAACAGGTGTTAAACGGACAGGTAAAGCCTCCAGCAGCTGTGTGACGAGATGCTCTGACTCCAGCTCTGGTCCTGATGATGGACCAACAGCATTCAAGCTTTTGCCAGCGACCTTTAAAACGTCACTTGTGATGAAAAAGGTTGAGATCTTTAAGGTAGGCTGGGTCTGATGATGACTTTGGTTAATGTAAAATATATTTGTTTATATTTTAAAGCGCGGTCATGTCCTGATCTCCCTCTGTTTTCAAGCTGAAATCTAAAATTCCCGGTTTGTGTGACAGAAAAGCCCTTTGACATTCCGGAAACAGCTAAATTTGAGGGATTGGTCTGGAGCATGTAAGGTCAAGTTAGACACACATGCCCGAGTAATTATAGGAAGTAAAATAAGTGAAGCGTACAAATTAAAGCGCCAGCAGCGTATCCGCCAAAAGGGAGGTTTTACTTTGAAAGTCACAACCGGAAGTGTAGTTTTTGCTGTAGAAGGAGCAGCAGTCAAACGTGTGGTGTCACTGTCGGAAAACACAGGGATACAAACAAGACTACAGCCCCTGACAACTGAGCTAAATCCGAGAGAAAGGCGGCGAAACGACGCCGGTACATGCCGCTCGGTCCCCGGCTGCCCGGTGAGATGGATGTCCGACATGGGCTGTAGACTTCTGCGGCGGGACTGAAGGTGAGCCGCTTGGCCCCCGTTTCTCTCTACATGCTGCTTGCTATTCATTCATTTCTCCTGCTGGAACAGGTGTACATGCCAACATCCAAGAAGGACACATTTCTCCGGTACGAGCGAATAATGTAACATCGTTGTCTTTTGCAGCGCGCTGCTGCTGTTGGATAAAACCAACTTTAAAGTTGCCTGGTAAATGTAGACACCGTGAAATGTAACTAGCAAAAGCATTTCGGCCATGGTCTAGGCAGCTATAACTAAAATATTTATGCTCAGGATGGTAGCGATAGAGTCTCTGCTCGGGACAAAAACACACATTAGTATGTGGCCTCTGTGCGTAAATAGTGCTGTGGTGGCAAAAGCCTTGTCCCATCCTCCCCTCTCCTCCTCCTGTCAGGCGGATGCTGCTGTCAGTGTGAGCGTAATGATAGCTGATGGAGCCCCCGACATTATGGCACGCCTCTGCTACACAGGCAGCACTGCTACTAGTATAGTGAGGCATTTGCAGGACTGGGAAAGGCCACCTTCAATTAGCCTTTTTTTATTCTGGCAGACCAGAGTTTAGCCACTGTATGGGGCTCTCACAAACCCCTAAATTAACAGTATATATAATGACTGAGCTGTTGAATGTAAACGCCTGTACATTATAATGCAGTTCAATACAACATTTTTTTCATAAATATGTGAAACAGTTCTTTCATGGTGGCACCCGTTAGAGAGGTCCAACTCTATGGTGCTGTATTCAGGCTGTAGTTTGTGGTGTTTTTGTAGTGGATTGCATTGTCGTGTAAGTTGTTTTCTCTCTACTACATAATGTAAAAGAGGTGTTAGAAACATCTTTCACTGAAATGCATTTTAAAACCACATCACAGCTAAATTACCTGGCCGAAGCAGGATTTTGTTAGGCAGATACAGATATTGGATCCGATGACCATAAACAAACAAAGGATCCTTTACATTTCATTATTAAAGAAATCTGGCCATGATATGTACTGAGCAGGACATTTCATATTTGAAAAATAAACTTGTCAGTGCTCTGTGGTAGACAATGTCAGGGCGTTACTGTTTCTAAACTACCTACCGCAGTTTTTTGTTGCTTATCAGCTGACATTCATGCTGCTATCGATATATCTGAGATATATCTGAGCAAATATCGGCCAATATATCCGCCCAGCGAATTTATTTCCATCTTACTCTAGTAATTTTTATGAGTGTAGAACAATTTAAGGCTTTAATCACAAATCTAAGGACATTTTTTTCCAGAACAGATGTATGTAATCACCTTTGTTTCCTTATGAAAATCACCAAATAAATGTAAACGCTACAGCACTCTATAGCAGCTAGTGGTTGCAGGAGTTACAATGTGTATTTAATAGCTTTATTTGAACCTCCTGTTCAGATAGGTGAAGGTCAATATAACACTTTTCCTGAAAGAAAAAATATGTTTTATATCCTTAAATATGTATCTTCGGGTGTAGCAAAGCCTTAAATGTGTACACACACTCCCACTGAATCACCCATAAAGTTTCTTCATAACTTACCTACCCTTTGCAGAGTCCACAAGAACCTTGTTTTTCAGGCTTCTTTGTGGCTGGTCTCCCTTCAGCTGCCCCAGGCACGTTAGTATACAGCGCAGATGTAAAGGGGGTTCAGTATTGGCTCCTCTATTCAAATGTCAGCATGACAACTTAATTAATGTATAGCCCAGAGGTGAGAAGCTGAGACCCTGGAAGTTTGTGGCTTCTATACTCGCAGCTAAATTTCCATGGTGTAGGTTTCAAGTTCCTATTAAATGTTCTCATTTTTGGCAGCCAATCTGTTAAAAGTTTGTAAAAAAAAACAGCATTCTGCAGTGAGACTAGACGGAGTTTAGGATGTCCTGAGGATGTGAGTCATAGGATAAAACAGTGAAAGGTCAGGGAGGAGAGGCAGTGTGTGAGCACACTGATGTGTTGACAGCATAAAAGATGAAGTGCGAAGAGAGGAGTGCGAGTTCTTTAACAGCCAGCCTGAACGAACCCTATCAAACTGACCCGAGTGGCCCTGTAATCACATACAGACCAAAATAACCACTGGATAGTAGCACAGCAGCATATGTTATTGCTGTTATGAGGCTGCTGGAAGCAGCTGTGTGTCAAGATCCCAGCCTGTCATTATGCACATTATGTTCAGGTAGCATGTTTTTCAGAGTGTGTGTCTCTTGCAGGAATGCAGAGTCAGAGTGTGTGGACACTGCGTTAGCCTTATTTACAAGTGGATTAGTCACGTGCTATTTGAGGCAGTTAGCATGCAAATAGCCCAGTGGCCGCTAATATTCAGTTGTAATGTTGTGGCTTGCGAATAGAGGAGCGGTGACTACTGTCACTGTCCTCATGTTTTAGATTAGCATCAAACCCCCGGCTCCAAAAACATATAAAATCAGTGCTTTCTACCTCATGAATCACTTGTGATTATTGTAGAGATTAAATAATTAGTTGACAGACAGAATTTTAATGTAGATTAATTGTTTCAGTCATTTATCAAGCAAAAAAAAGGCCAAACATTTGCTGGCTCCAGCTTCTCAAATGTAACGATTTTCTCGCTTAGTTTGGTTTGGTTTATATAATTTTATCTTTCGATTTTGGGCTGTTGGTCGGACATGTGAAAACGTCACCTTGGGCCCTCAGACTTTGTGATGGGCATTTTCACACTTTTCTGACATCTGATAGACTAAAGGATTCCTCCATTAATCGAAAAAGATGATGAAAATAACTTAGTTGCAGTCCAAGATTATTTGACGTCTGCGAGAAACAGCAGCCCATTTTCACAAGATGAATGGTGAAACTCTGGCCAAAAAAAAACTCCCACATTTTTAAACGTAAGCCAAATGATGGCCTACAGTCAGCCTCCTCTCCGAGGTCTTGCCTAGATTTCGTGCCAGCAGACTTCCTGTCTGGGGCCTGGCATCAGGAAGTGGGGTGCCTGCTTAATCAGGCAGAGGTAAACATGCCCTCTGAGGAAAAAGGAGGGAACATTCCTCAGATGGAGTGGGGAGTTCATAGTGTCAGTGTTCAGCTAACAAGAAAACAAGGTTACACACATGAAGTGGGTCCGCAGATACAGACACCCATGAAAAAGCTAAGAGAAAGGGAATTAATCAATCGGATCTATGTGAGGTGATCGAACAGGAGCCAAAAAACAAACCAAAAAAAAAGTTTGATTTTGCTTTTAGTGTTCTTTGAGCCTGAGAAGTAAGATTCCCTCCAAGGCTTTTCAAAGAAGAAAGCCCTCAACAACACGACACGCTGCTACACCAAAGGAGCTGTGTTTGCTTGACGTGAAGTTTGTCTCATCACACGAGACTTTTTCTCTGAAGCAGGCAGGTCAAACACTGGCGGTGTGACACGCTGATCCCAGTCCAGCGCTGATGTTGATGACATCTGTTGGCTACTGATAACTGCATGGAACTTCACACGGACGGAGTGAGGTGTGTTTGCACACGTCTTTGTGTGTGTAGTGTGTGCGTTGTTTACTGAAGGTTGGGACACCTTTAGTCACACACTAGCACAGTATCCACAGATCCTGCGAGCGTGTTTGCGTTAGTAGGTGCAGGTGTCGGCAAAGAAAATGTGGCACAGGGAAATGCTGAACAAGTACAGAGGGGATTCTGGGGTTGAGCGCTGCAGTAAGGACACTGCAGTAAATACAGGCACACATGTGACAGAGGAGGTGAAGTGTAGGTGAGGATGTGCAGTCCTATAGTGCCAAGCTGTCTCACACTGTCCTTAAGAAATTTACCTAAATGTCATGTTTCCTTTTTTCTCTTATGTCCTCTGCCCTTATTTTTTCCCGTGCCATTCCTATCATGGACCGTGTTCCCCTCCTCTGCCTAAAACTCCCCTTTCTTCTCCCAAATATTCAGACGATGGGCCCAGTGTCCCGGTGCCTGAGGAGATGTCTCTGGGTCGGCTCCTGCGGCGCGCCTCCTCCAAGGCCTCCGACCTCCTGACCTTTAACCCTGGGGCAGGGGGCTCATCCTTGCGCTCGGGCCTGGATGGCGAGATCATCTTCTCCAAAAATAATGTTTGCGTGCACCCTGCAGAGCCCCTGCCTGGCCTGGCAGAGCACCACCCAGGTGAGGCCGGACTGACGTTGGAAGTGTCTTTCCTGCTGTGTTTCTTTGCAGATGTGAACCGTTCAGGCCAGCTTTCCTTACAGCTTAGTTGTTAGTGAGACAAGAAGTAAGGAGAGAAATCGACGGATGTACTGAATTTGTAGAAGTTACAATCCCTCACCAGCTTCCAAGAAGAAGAAAACATGTTTTTTTTTTTTGTTTTTATATATAGAATGACAAGTACACAACACACAAATATACAGAAGTCAGTCTTTCTAAAAAGCTAAGATTAAAAAGTCTAAAACACATATTTACAGCTGTTAGCATCATTCAGGCTTTTATATCACTCTCACTTTGCTACCATCTAAACAACAACATTCCTCCTTTTACTACGACTGCTGTAACAGAGTGAAATCATTTTACCTGGGTCTACTTACTTTATTTATGCATGTGAAGGATGTGTGATTCTGGCCTAGTGGTTTTAAAAATGTTAGCATTAGTGGTCTGTGTGGCTGGTTGTCATTTTTATCTCGCCCTCGTATGAACACTAACAGCATTTTCTTGATTTCTCCATCTCTTATTTCCTGCAGTCCTCCAGTGTGCACGGTCGTTACTCACCTTTCAGGTTTCTGTCTGTGTCGTCATCCCTTTGTGTGTTTACCTCTATTTGTCTTTGGGTTGCAGCTGCCTGCTACTTATAAAAAGTCCTGTCATTTCCTCTCATGCTACCTGATTTTTCTCAACGTAATTATTCCTAACTGCACCGTGGTTTATGTTGCCCCCTACAGGCTACCTGTGCGTGCACACGGAGAAGGATGAGAGCCTGGGCACCACCCTGATCCTGACCTGGGTGCCCAACTCCCGCATCCAGAGGCAGGACGAGGAGGCGTTGCGCTACATCACGCCGGAGAGCTCCCCTGTACGCAGGAACGCACGCCGCCGAGGCAGACGGTAGGAAAGTCATTTCTTTAAATGTGTATCCTCAAGGTCTTTAAAAATGTCTCGGATGCACAGAAACACAGAAGTTAGAGAGACATCTCCCTCAGTTTTATTTATAAGATGTCATGTTTATTATTATACAGCAGCAGTAATCTTTTTTTCTGTGGCTTTTTTCTGTACAAACCAATTATTTGGTAATGTATGTACATTAAAATAGTCTCATTACAATCATACTTTACATCAACATACAGTACAAAGAGGGTTTTCACGACATTGTAGCAGTCAAATGTTAAGTGTAAGATTTGAAGATTTACACCCCCCCACCCCACCAGACCCCACTCCCGTCCCCCAGCAGCCCAGGAGGAAGATGAGGATGAGGAGAGGAACATTACCAGCAGCACCTCCGCAGAGAGCCACAGCCTGGTGGCAGAGGCAGGAGCGGATCCCTCCTCACACCAGCAGCAGCTGCCCTCGGCGGGGGAGGAGGGCGACGAGGGCTCCTGCGAGCTGTCGGACGAAGTGAGCCGGGACAGCACCATGGGTTCAGACTCGGACACTTTCTCCTCCCCCTTCTGCCTGTCCCCCGTCAGCGAGGCCCTCTGTGAAAGCAGCAGCTCGGTCTTCCTGGACAGTGAAAGCAGGTCAGTGAGAGGGTTGAAACGGGTTTCGTTCATGATCTATATTGTTATTTTTATACAGCAGAGTTACGTTTTTTCATTCAGCGGTGGAGAAAAAAAGTCAACCATGACTATCTTTTATGGTCCACCTCATTCATAACTCCACTACTGTCCCACATATTATTAAAAATTGGGATGTGTTGGGACTTTATGCAACAGATGTCCTCGGTGGCATTGCGGTTATGTCATACCCCTCTCTTTCTCCCCTCATTTCCTGTCTGCCTCTACACTGTCAGCTTTTTAATAAAGACAAAAAAGTAAAAAAACAACAACAAAAAAAACATCTTTAAAAGGAATTGGAATGTTTTTATTGTTCTGAAATAGTCTGACAATTGTTATTTTTAGGTGAGATTGTCTTAATAAGGCTGGTTGATTCAACTATATGGTATATTTTTTAGAGGGGTTGTTTAGCAAACAGCAGTCAGTGTTCATATTCTAATTCCTATGACAACATCTCATAATTTTGCAATATTTGTAAGTGATGTACCAGCAATTCAGCCAACAACTATCTGGTGTCACTGTACCTCCTTAAAGTTAAAGCAGCTTTATGTAGCTTTGGAAATTCACTGAGTTCTGCTGGAGCTCTAAAGGCATGCTGTGAGCTGTTCCAGTCCTGTGCTTTGTGACGGCGTCTTCTTGCCTTGTGCATTATGTGTATTTAATATCACAGTGATATCTCTGCTGGGTTCTGGTCTGCACCTTTTTGGGGTCTAATGGTGCTCGCTGCTGAATCCGTTACTGCTATTTCGACTCAGTGAGGAGCACCCTCAAGAGCAGATCCTGTTCTGTCAAATATAAAAGCATTTGTTGTACTTAGTAGTTCCACATCGTTTAATGTTTGTAATTGTCTCTAAAAGAAATAAAACAGGCATTGTCAGACCTTTGTTAAAGCCGACACATGCTGCTGATTGCTGTTTAACTCAATAAGGCTTCATTTTGTGGCTGCTTTTTTAATTGTGATGGTGGGCAATTACAACAGCAGCCAGTCTAATGGAGGTGGACGAGATAACAGAAACACAGCATGAAAAATTATGTCAGCTTCAAAGGAATTGAATCACATTTGCAAAAGCAGTTATGCAAATGAGTTATATTCAGCCTGAGAAGGACACGTGGGAAAACTGCGTCTGCAAACAGGGCCGTAGCCAGAGTTTTAGAAATACTGAGGTCCAAGCCCATTCAATGCATGTCCCTCCACCTTTTTTTATATTTTATGTTTAAGAGCAAAATGATTTGAGGTCCGACAAATATTACGACTGAAGTTTGAATTGCAGTTATTTTCTTTGAATGAATCTCCAGGCCTGTGTTGGTGACCTACATTGGATTAAATAAAATGCATTTGAACTAATCATAATTAAAAAAACGTATTTCTACATGGAAAAAAAATAAATCTGATAAAATAATGCCATTGTGTATTTGCTTTTTGAGGGCCTCCCGGGGTTTTCTTTTAAAACCAGTCAGTCAGAGAAGTGTCATATTATGAGTAAACTTTTAAGCTCATTTTCTATACAGGGAAAAATAACAATTCGGTCACATTCGGTCAAAATTTGTTGCTTTTGTTGCAGTCAAATTTAAAATATATATTTAGTGAAATACATACAATCAGCCTACAAAATACTCACTAAATATAAGTTTTTATGTAACCTCCCCCCAGGTCGCTTAAAAGAAAAAAAAAACCCAGAGGACATGGCCTCAGTGCAAAGATAAAAGTGGTCTGACTGATGTTATGACTTGTGAAGAAGTATTTTACAGACGACAAATGAGGGCAAAGGTTATTTTGGGTTATTTTTGGCAAACAGATTTAGGGATTGGATGGAAGAAACATAAATCCTGTGTGTGCTGTAAAATAATGTAAGGTTGTGTGTGTTTGCTTTAGAGTGAGTGGACCCAACTGTCTGTGTGTGTGTGTATTTTATTATTCCTACAGTTCCTACATTCCTACAGTTATATTAAAAATGTTCTCAAATACTACAAAGACACATTTCTCAGTTGATATGCTTCTTATATTTGATTTCTATTTGGAAGTTATACTGTCACACTGTCACATAAGATAGTAATCACATCTTTCCTAAGCTGCATCAGTCTGGACATTTAAGTGCTTCCACACTTTCAGACAGAAAATGGCAGCAGCTTATATCTGAGAAACTTTGAATGACAAGCTGTAATATTTATTGTAGCACAGTAACCCAGATGGTTATTTGTTACAAGTCATACATTCATCATAAAGGTGTTTTTTTTTCAGTTACTCTAACCTGCCACAAGGTGGAGCCAAAAAGAAAAGAATTGATTGCACAGGGATAATTTACACTCTGAGGCCACATGGTGGCTTACTGCACTGCAACTGCATGTCCCTTGGCAGTTAAAGCAGGTAGATGACTTCAATAAGAGGCATGAAACGTTATCAAGTTCAAGATGGGTCCACTTACTCAAAAGCGGCTCTCAATCTGAATGTTTTATAACATCACAGATGGCCCAAAATAAGTCCCCAAATCCCACAAACCCCCAAAACCTCAGTGCTTCCAGAGACTGTTCTCTAATCAAGCAAGCCATCTGGACAGTGATTGTGTTGCTGTTCGGACCTCACGGCCGCTTTGACTTTATGATTCCCTCCGTGGTCGTTTCCTCACGCAGCTATTTGGCCTGTCGTGTTGCCCAGAATGTGTGAGCCTGTGTCAGTGTGTGTCAGGGAGAGTGAGAGAGTGAGTCAGTGTGTGTTTTTCAGCCTTTTTTAACCACTCTCAGACCCCAGTTTGCTGTAAGTGCAGTCAGTGTGTGACTTGGCAGCGCTCTCGGCTTCACAGCTTCTAACCTTTACTCTGTCCTTCTCTTCCTCTGCTCCTCTTTGCTTCACTTGCTGTTAGTGTTTCTCTTCGGCTCTCTGGCATTCGTATCCATCCTCTCCTTCGCCTGTTTTTCCCTTCTTCTCTTGGATTCTCCTCTATCTGTCCATTCCTTCCACTCTTTATTTTGCATCTTTTCGTCTTGCTCATTCTCTCTGTTTTTCTCAATATTGTTTCCCACCTCTCAAATATCTTGCCCCCCCCCCCCTTACTAAAGTCTGTGTGAAGCCCTTTGATTCCCAGTGCTCCCGGGGTTGTTGTGCTGGGCTGAATGTCAGCTCTCCGGATTAGAGGACTGAAGAGAGCGGAGCAGCAGCCAAAACCCTGGAACCCACTCAATCTCTCTTTCTCTCTCTCTTGCTTTAATTGACACTGTTAAGGGGCCAGGAACTGGAAACATGTCACTTGGAATCATTCAAAGAGAAAGAACCGCGTATGGGAGAGCGAGAGCGGATGAAAAGGGGGAAGAAGGAGGAGAGTGGTGGGAGAGAGCGAGAAGGAGAAATCCACAGCAATCTCTGTCGAGCTTCTTAACAAGTTTAACAGTAGTTTATGAAGCCACTGTCGATGTGTACTGCCTTCTTGAGGCTTTACTTGCAGAATTTTAACATGTGATTATATCTCAGATAAGTGGTTTCCAATGTTTTTGGCTTGTGACACCTTAAAACAAAGCAATTTCTACTGTAGTTTTTTTTCCCCTTGCTGTATTTAAATACTTTTGAGTCCCGAAGAGGTAAAAGTATCCCATAAGAAGACAAAAGAAATCATTAAAAATAACTTTATGTGTCAGAAATACATTTTTTCTGTCTGCTTTCCTATCCTGTTATAGTGCCAAACCTCCTCTTGGAAGTTTTTATGTTTTATTGTTTTACAACACTGAATCAAAGTAGAGATAATGTGGCCTTTTTCAACACCAGTCAACAGAAAAAGACCCTTTAATGTCAATGTGAAAACAGATCTCTACAAAGTGATTCAAATAAATTACAAATATAAAATACATGTGTGCAGAAGTACTCACCCTCATTGAATAGAACACAAATAAATCATCACTGGTGCAGCCAACTGGTTTTTAGAGGTCACACTATTAGTTAAATGGAGCTCACCTGTGTGTAGTCAAGGAGTTTTAATTGATTATATGTATCTGGAATCAATGTTGTAAAATAATAAAACATGAAAGGGGTGTGAAATATTTTTTATAGGCACTGTAATAATCTCAGGACCCCTCACATTTATCTTGTGATCCCTTTTCCAGATGAGGCCTAGTATGAAGAAAGTCCTTGAAAAGAACACATCTGACTTGAATGTGTGCCGTTTTGATTCTGGGATTATTCAAATTCGACATTAATAATAAATAAAAAAAAACATTTTTTTTTCTTTCTCCAAACTGTACTGACCACTTCCCAGTGTGTGTCTGCAGAGCCCACAACACCCCCTTCACCCGTGCCCTCCCTCGTCTCTCTGTTGCCTCCAGGGATTAGCTGAAGGGCCTGTGAGTCCCTGGTGACCTGTAGCACTTGGTCCTAGTTCTCTGGGTGACCTGGCAGCACCTTCCTCCAGGGTAAAGCCTCATGTATGTGGAGAGAGGTGTTATGAAGGGCCTCGGGGCAGTTTGATCTCACCCTGGCCTGGTGGGACATGTCGGTTGCAGCAGCCCGACTCCATCAAAACAGCTTGTTTACATAATGCACTCTCTGTACAGTTTATTTCTTGGCCGCTGTCTACAGCACATGAACAGAATCAGGCTGTTGACACTGACAGACGTTGTTAATCACTCGTTGAGTTTCCGCTTGGATGCAGCACAGCGGCTGATCCGTGCTATAATGCCAAGAATCATGCGCTTTCTCGCCACGTTTTCCATGGTTTTTGCACTCTTATTTCCATGCGGAGAAATATGCAAAAACGTTTTTTTGCACATGTGCTTTAAGCATGCAAGAAGAATGAAAGAAATGTCCGCTGTAAATGGGCTCGTAGGCCTTGTTAACACCCCGAGCTTGACAGTCATTGGAGTTATGAAAAAGCGAGTACAGTAGTCCTTTTTAAAAGAGCCTCCACCATATTTCAGATTGCTTAACTCCCTCACCAGAGCTCCCTGCGCCTCTCTCCCAGTCTCCTTATATTCCACAGTCTGGTTTGTGGCGTGATACATGAGACAGAGAGCAGTAAATCACTAGATAGCAGAGGAAACTGTGCAGCTTGGATTGATCAGCCTTGTTATTTTCCCATCTGCTAACGGGGAAATGATTAGCCAGACATGATTGATTCAGGGTGTAATAGATTAGACTTGGCCTGCCTCCCTCATCTTTTCAAAGTACCAACATGCCACTTGTCTTCACCTGTAAACTAGTTGTAAATAGAAAATAGTTTACTGGGTGAAAAGATGTGTATTTTTACAAAAGCATAGGCCTACTTTTGAATTCACACATTCATTCAAACCAGAGGGAGAAACAAACAGTTTCTTCTTTTTCATATTAGCGGTATAATAAACTACATTTTCAAATTGAATGACTTCTGGTTTTAATTTTCTAAATAGATAATAAGTGCATTTGATAGTAAGTAGTAAGCAAATAACTTCATTTAGACATCTGCTTCTCAAATGTCAGCGGGTTTAAACGCATTTCTGTGTTGGTCTGTTTCTCAGCATTAGCACGTCTCGAGACGTGTTTGAGAGTGCATTATGGTCATTAGCTATGGTCCATTCGCTTGTGTGTGCGTGCGTGTGTGCGTGTGTGAACAGAGGAAGACATTGAACATGCCAGCCAGTGATTGTTAGAATTGAAAAACGTGTGTTTGCTGTGGTGCAGGATGCAGATGTGTATTTGTGTTGGCCACATACACAGTTTTGTCTGTTTTCTGTGTTGTCACCTGTGTGTGTGTGTGTGTGTGTGTGTTTCTCTGTACACATATGTGTAGTGTGTCTCCTCCCTCAGCAGAGGAACCCTCGGCTCAGGTTTCAGTGCCGGGAACAACATGCTGGCCATGACAGGGGAAATTGGACGGCAGACAGTGAGATTTGTGTGTGTACAGATTTCCTTGTGTGTGTGTGTGTGTGTGTGTGTGTGTGCGCGCGCGCCTCCATGCATTCCTCCCATTCTCAGCCTTTTTGCTGAACAACAGGGCAGAACTGAGCTCAGGATAAACCTATATGTCTGCACAGTTATCACCACACTAAACACCGCTGGCCACTGTCTACATGAAATTTATTATTAATGTTCCACACAGAAGAAAGGCTCTGTATCTGAATGTGAGACACAAGAAAGGAGAGATTTTTCTGTGCAGAAACCATGAAGTCTGATTCCTTTTAATTTCATGGAAAACATGACTCAGTTCCCTTTAGCACAATCAAGATCCAAATTACTTCTGAAATTCATAGAAACTCCTTTTTGCCAGGGAGCTGTGCGAGGAGTCCATGACTTACTCTGCAAGCTCCGCCTCCAGCCTGGACAGCCACGCCCCCTCCGAGAGCAGCGGCCAGTCGCAGGGCGTGCGGTGGGAGGAGCAGCAGAAGGTGCTGGCTCTGGAGCAGTTGTGCGGCGTTTTCAGGGTGGACCTGGGTCACATGAGGTCGCTGAGACTCTTCTTCAGGTCAGCCGGGAGTCACGGGGAGGGGGGTCACCTTGTCGAGCTACTGTGCAAAGTCTCACGCTGTGTTGTAGGTTTCAGGACGGTGTCAGTTTGTTTTATTATAATTAGTGGAAAATTAGTTGTGGATACAATTAAGTAAGGAGTAAAAATGGTTTATTAATCCTGGGTTAACACATTCCTTCAAATGTCTTATGTGAAAAGGGTTTTGTGAATCTTTTCTTTATCATTCTTTCTCGTGCTGTTGCAGTGACGAGGCGTGTACCAGTGGCCAGCTGGTGATAGCCAGCAGAGAGAGCCAATATAAGATCCTCCACTTCCATCATGCTGGCCTGGACAAGCTGGCTGAGGTCTTCCAACAGTGGAAGTGCTGCAGGGAAACTCAGCTTAAAGACCAGGTCGGGTTACAATCCAAAATCCTGCTTTGGCATCTAGTTTTATTGAGAAACGGAGGAATTCTTCAGCCTTTCGTTCCGAATTTTGCTCTTTCGCTTGTCAGGTGTCAGATGAGAAATCCTGCATGCAGTTTTCCATCCAGAGGCCCACCCTGCCGTCGGCTGAGACCCACCCAGAGGAGAGGCTTTATCGGCGGCTAGATGTCACCACCTGGCTACGTCACCTCAACCATAATGGGCAGGTGGAGGAGGAGTATAAGCTACGTAAGGTATGTCTGTGGTTGTGTGTGCGTGCATCTGTATGTTTTTACAATCCTGTGGGATCAATTCGAAAAATAAATACACATCTGTCTCACCTGCTGCTGTCCATAAAGTCAAGCTTCTCATTTTCATGCATTTTTTCCTCTGAATCACACACACTGAGAGTCATTTCAGTACTTTCGTTTTGAATCAGCACCCCCATTCTGTAAATAATGAGAGGGTTGGTCTTGGCCAATGTCCCCCTGTGAGTCATTTGCGTTGTTTGGGTTTGACTCAATTGAGGGCTTACCATCTTACAGAAATGACTCAGTGGCAGTTAGACTGTGACCAAGACATTTCCTCAGTAAACACGCAAATGCAGGAACAGAAGAGCACTGTTTTCGCTGGACATGCACATTATACAGTGTTTTTTTTTTTTTTTTTGTGGAGTTTCGGTTTTGCAGCATTTTGCAACAGTCATGAAATAATAGATCCACTGTAGTTCAGTGAGATAACAGTTAAGTGTAGGCTGTGTCATCTTCACCACCGCCTGCATATCTTGTTTGCGTACAGTTTAATATGTTCTCGCAGTTATCCATTAGAAGCGATCCCTCGCTGCGTGCCCTGTGTTTGCCCTTTGTGTGCTCACTGTGTTTGTTCACTCCCTCCACCAGGCCATCTTCTTCGGTGGTATCGACCCATCCATCCGTGGCGAGGTGTGGCCTTTCCTTCTGCACTACTACAGCTATGACTCCAGCTCCCAGGAGAGGGAGGCCTGGAGACTGCAAAAACGCTCCCACTATCATGACATCCAGCAGAGGAGGTGGGGAACAGGGAGAAGGAAATAGATATATGTGTGTGTGTGAGTGTGTGATATATGGAGATTTCCTGGCTGCTGATAACATCTGTGCCACAACATTTTAAGGTTTATTTGACGTTATAGAAATCAATTAATTAAAAAAAGTCTGACGGAGGCACAGCAGTATTCGTGACACTGTGAAACAGCAGGTAAACTGTCACATGGCTGCTGTATCGGCTGCCAAACGCTCAGCCAGTCGAACATTATATGTGAGTCTGTTGTGGCTTCTCATCGCAGCCACTGAGCAATCAATAGGCACAATCGGGAAAGTGTTAAGGGGAGGTGCCGGGTGTGAAGTAAAAGGTCTCTGGGGGGAAAAACATGTCAGCGCTTATCAGATAATACTCTCTCGTCAGAAGGAACAAAAAACACACAGATGCGCACACACAAGCACATCCCTGAGTCTTTATAGGTCTTTATTTTAAAGGTTGAGTGTGCACATATTTTCACACGTTGTGCCTCTCTGTCTATAAGGAATATGATAATTGGACAGGTTTCATCTGTATGGCCTATTAACATTTTGAGTCCATCACAAGCTCTTATCGAAGTCAGGTAATTAGAGCCCTTGTTCTGACTCTGATGTGGCTTCCTTTAAAGACCATTTGACTAGCGCAGCCTCCAGGGCCACTAGTTGATCATTAGGAGCAGGGATGCATGTCTGTGGTTTTGTTCCTCGTCTCCTAACCATGTGTCCTTCCTTTGGCCGGGATAACTGTGCAGCTGCAAATGGAAGCAATGCAGCTGTAACAAGTAAATAGACTTTTGACCAAGCAAAGACTAGATTGCTGCAGATGTAGGTCAAGAGGCAAACAGTGAATATTTAGGATGCTGTCATTGTGGAAAAAATGCTACAATATCACTGAATGGCAGCCTTTAGATGAGATCATCTTTATTTCTTTTTTCTTTAATTTAATGCATTTATTGGTTTTCATGTTTTACCACAATAAATAAGAACAAAAAGCAAAACAAAACCTATACATACACACACACACACACACACACACACACACACACACACACACACACACACACAGAAAACATAAAAACATCTATATAGTTCATTAGTTCATCACACTCATACATAAGCTGCATTTCAGAAATTACAGAGTTGGATCTTTCTTGCGCTGAAACACACATATATACACAAACACATATATGTATGGTTTGTTGAAAGTCAAGTTGTTGTTGGTAGCACATTTTGACACGTTTGTCATGTAACACGTTGCATGCTTAATATAAGAAAATGTCCTCTCTGGCTCACTTGATGAGGAAGTGCTTATATTTCTTTTTTGTTGCCCCAGTGCCTTAAATTCAAAAGAGCTCTATTTCGGGTTCAGATTTGTAGAAAAAAAGAGGAAGTTCACTTCTCTCTGTCAATGACCTTCACTTTGTTCTTAAATGCACCCTCACATATGTTCAGACCAGGGCTGCGACTAACGATTATTTTCATTATCGCTTTTTTTGTTTTTTTTCAAATGTTCAATTAATCGTTTGTTCTGTAGTGAAAAAT
Source organism: Macquaria australasica (assembly GCA_005408345.1). Taxonomy (NCBI): domain Eukaryota; kingdom Metazoa; phylum Chordata; class Actinopteri; order Centrarchiformes; family Percichthyidae; genus Macquaria; species Macquaria australasica. The sequence continues at coordinate 767,823 of SEMN01000235.1, forward strand.
TGTCCATCACCATTTCCAAGTCCAAGGTGACGCCTTCAAATGTTTTTTTTGGTTTTGTCCGACCAAGAAGAGTCCAAAATCCAAAGATATTCAGTTTACAATTATATAAAACGGACAAAAAGCAGCAAATTCTCACATTGGAGAAGCTGGAACTAGAGAGTGTTTTCAAGTTCAAGTTCAAGTTTTCAATTATTCGATTATCAAATCCCTGTTGTTCAAATCCCATCATTTTTTATTTTGTATAATTGGGCTAGAAAGTAATAAATCTGATTCCTAACTCAGCCTGGATGGGATCATTTTAAACTCAAGTTAAAGCATCTTTTAAAGAGGGATCAGTTGTGTCAACAATCTGGTGGCTTGTTACTGAGTTTTATGTTAATCTTATTGTATTATTGTTCATTTCCTTTTTTAGATTTGTGTATTTTAAAGGCCCATCTAGTGTCGGACGTTGCAAACTAGCTTTGGCCCATGTTATATACCATAAGAATATAGATTAAATAAAATGAATAAAAGTAAACCATTAGTCCGGGGCAGTAGTAGTCTAAAACGATGGTGTTCATATGTAAACGCAGCTATATTTTTGCTGAACCATACCAGTCTCAGAAATATAAAGTGATGAAAACATGTACTGAACTCCTGAGTAGCATCCTCCAGAGACAGAGACAGAGAGAAAGATAGAAAGGTGGCTCGGGAGGGTCCAACGACACAAACACACGGCGCTGAAACTAAACAGTTGCACGGCGTTGCATCAGGTGTGCGCTCATTATTCCTGGTGGGGCCACATGGAAAACAAACAATGTTAATTAAATCCCCTCTGCTTGTTAGGACTTGACTACATTAGTGCCATACACAGAGTACATTGCTAATATAGTGCCTAACATTTAGAGGGATAGATGGGGGGTTTATGTTTGTGGTATTATCCTCAATGGAGTGCTTACTGGTGAAAAACCCCTTCAGTCCACTGCTTGCCCACCCCCACATTTTTAGTTCATTTGCAGCTAACCATTAGTGTTTTACACCAGAGTAACATTTGAGGTAAAGATTATTTGCTAATGCTTTATTTTCGTATCCTAATTACCTTAATTTCCTTAGAGATTGTGCAGTAAAAACTTTCTTAAACACTCTTGCTCTTGTCTTTATCCATCATAACTGAGCCGCTTAACTTTGGAAACCAATCTTGATAAATAAAACAGCGGCAGGATTCAGTTTCCTTTTTGCATATATATAACTTTCCCTGTTTCCGCCTGATGTGTTTGTGTGTTTTGTTCAGATTGTCCATGAGCCCGGAGGAGCACAGCGAGTTCTGGAGGAAGGTCCAGTTCACAGTGGACAAAGACGTGGTGAGAACAGACCGCAGCAACCACTTCTTCAGAGGAGAGAATAACCCCAATGTGGAGATCATGAGGTCAGACCACTTCTCTTCAGTTCTCCCTTCTTCCTCTCCCCCCTCCCCTGCTCTCTCTATCTCCGTCTCTTTTGCCCTCTCCTTCTGTCACCTTCTCTCAATCCATCCTTATCATTCCCACTCCTCAGCCCAACGCACAGCCAGGCGTACCTATTCATTTCATATTCTGAACCCTGGGGGAGCCGCAAATGAGTTTCATGCTTTATTGACTCTGACTAAGCTGTCTGAGCACTTTTGATGCATACTCAGAGCTAATGGCTTTCTAAACGAGGAGCAAGAGGATTTAAATAGCATATTAGTTTAGTGACTCTCATCGAGGGCTCCTGGTGTTTGTCTGGGTATTATGTCTGGGGCAGGGTGATAGCAGCGCTGCACATGTCCAGATGCAGAGCACTTATCTCATGCTTCCTCATTTATCTCACATCTGTTGGGCCGATGTGACACACTGCAATGTCTGCTTCCCCATAAACTCATCCTCTTAGTTTTTCCAAACAACATCCATTTTTACTCTTAATATTGCGCTAATAACAATAAAAAAAATCCTCAGGGCTTTCCCTTTTGTTTATACAATCCTTACTAATGCACGAGGACTGCCAGGGAAGTTTACTTCAAAGTGGTATCCATATACCAAAATAAAAAGGGGGGAAAAACAAGAAAGATCATTAATTAGCTCCCTGGTTACCAGAGGAGTTGGCATAGCAACCGCTAAAGCAGGGCTTGTCATGTTTTTCTGGGCATTACCAGCAATGCTGAAACACATGTTGGATCATTTAGAGTGTTTGGGTGGGACCATGCATTTCAGTGGTTTGGCTGGCCTGCAGGGTCGTGAACATTTCTATATTACAGACTCAAAAAAAAAATAAAAGCTATATATTGAAATGTTTATGACACTCTATCGCTAATTTGTATTAGATATTCTGTTTTCTGCTGAGATGTTACCACAGCGCTAAGATGTCCATGGCTGTTTTGTTTTTTTGTTTTTTTTGTTTTTTTCCAGGCGGATTCTGCTCAACTATGCAGTGTTTAATCCAGACATGGGCTACTGCCAGGGCATGTCTGACCTGGTGGCCCCCCTGCTCACTGAGATCCAGGATGAAAGCGACACCTTCTGGTGCTTTGTCGGCCTCATGGAGAACACCATCTTCATTAGCTCGCCGCGTGATGAAGACATGGAGAGGCAGCTGGTAGGATGTTTCTGTGTGTGTCTTTGAGTTAGGCAGATGTCAGGCTGCATCATAGAAGTAGAAAAAAGCTGGAATTATGCTTCTGCGGAGGCACACATAAAGGCGCCAGTATGCTCCATCAGAAGTGCTTGTCGGATGGTCTTTGTGAACCTATGCAGAGAAGGGTGTTATGGGTAACTGTAGATTGTAAAGGGTCGCAGAGGATCCGAAACGCACACCTCCCAAAGCTCAACTACCCGTAGGGCGGACCTGAGCGTCAAGCAAGCTGATTGGTTGATGCAACATCCTGTCGGGAAGTTATCTCTATTTTTTATTTTTCTATCAGAGTTTGGGAGTACATTTCAGCATAGTACTTCCACAAGTGCTCTTCTAGCAGAGCATAGGAAAATAAATTCCTCTTCAATGCACTTAATATCGTTGTCCGTCTTGTCATTGTCCCGTCCGTTTATGTTGATAAATCCAAATTCTTTCATGTATGTTTCACAGATGTTACACTATGCCTGGGAGGTGGGAATTAATTTCGGTTTCCTGATTATTTCATCAGTTTTCTCTACATTGTGGTTTCCTAAACAAGTGCAAGTATAAGTGCAGGTGTCCAAACGACAGAAGCATAATTCCAGCCTAAGAATACTAACAAATCACTAGAAAAGGTTTGATTGTGTTTGTAAGACAGTGTGTTCACTCTCTGACCTGCCTTGCAGATGTACCTGCGGGAGCTGCTGCGTCTCATGCTGCCCCGCTTCCACCAGCACCTGACCAGGCTGGGGGAGGACGGCCTCCAGCTGCTCTTCTGCCACCGCTGGATCCTGCTCTGCTTCAAGCGAGAGTTCCCTGACACCGAGGCTCTGCGCATGTGGGAGGCCTGCTGGGCACACTACCAGGTCAGGGCAAAGTCCGGACGGCTCCTTTGCATACACAAGTTTGTAAGAAAAACTGGTGGCGTGGTAGTCTGTTTCACTACAGCACCACATTTTGGATGATTTTTCAGAAACATCTTCTGCAATAAAAAAAGAGTCCATGTCATTACTTTAAAGCCTGTCACCACAGACTATTGTAATCCTCTTAAATACCTGTAAAATGTCATATTACTTCTTGGTTTTGGAGGGGTTTAATGGTTTAATTTAACAGGGATTAGTGATTCTTTCACTAATCTTTCATAAAATCCCACATTTTAATTTAGTTCACTTTAAATTGTTACATTTCAGTACTTTCTAGAAGCAAAAACAGCTTTACAAATGTATATTTTAAAAAGTAAAACATCTGTTGACAGTAATTAGCCTTACATGTGGAGTAGTTCAAAGAATGGCCTTTATTTTCAAGGGAAAGTAGGATGGAAGCTGAAGCAGGTGAACTGAATTCAGTTTTAGCATCAATTCCAAATATTAACGTCAATACGACTGGCTTTCCAACCTCAAATCGATACAGTGTGAAGCATGTTTTTTCCCCACCCCCTCTGTCTTGTATCAGGGTGCTGTAAACTTGTTTCTGCGTCGTGCTCACTGCCACAACACAGAGCTTAACACCTCTTTTCACTGAGGCAGAGTCAAATATCAGTCTTTCTGCTGCATGCCATCTGTTCAGGCTCCCCGCTAGATGTTGTGATCTTCAGCAGGTGGTGATAGAGGAGATAGCAGAGTGAAACCTCGGGTTTAGACAGTTAAATGCCACATACCAGATGGACCAGAAGCAAGTATTTCTGAGTGATGTCTTATTTTTCTGTGAATGGGAGGCATCAGACAATATTGTGTCACAGTAGATTGATCTTGGCTGCTCTTGTCATCTGAAATCTTTAGACTAACACTAAGATATTGTTGGTAGGTGTATTTTGAAATCAGGATGTGGGCCTGATTATTGAGAGCGTCACACTATTAATTTTCTTGATGAAATTCATACTTTTATGATAAAAAGAGAGGTAAAATATATACTTCTGGGCCAGGTGGGAGGTGAGCAGAGAGCTTAAATCAAGACATGGGGATGGATATATAAGAGATGATGATTAAATCATTTATCATTTAGTCAATAAAAGGGGCCTGCAGATTATTTAAATGTAAATTTAAACAACATTTCTTCCCACATACACACAAACACATTAAAAAGTCTTAATCATCCAGGTTTTTAATTATTTTACCTTTCTTTTTTAAACTAAGCCCTTAATTCACTTTCCATCCTTAACCTTACATTTTCAAATACTATACCTTCATAATTAGCATTTTGGATCTCAGTGTAAATTAGCATTTCATGCATCTTTGCTCTGTGGTAACCTTCACACCGTGCCCTGCAGCAAGGTCATGACTAAATGCAGAGCTCAGAGACCACGCTGTCATTGCATGAATCATAATACTAGGTCCCAAAGAACACAGATAATTTGCACATATTCGTGCATTTGTCTCCCAGTAGTGACGTCCTCGCTAACCTCTTCCCCTCTCTCCATAGACGGACTACTTCCACCTGTTCCTGTGTGTGGCCATTATTGTTCTCTATGGGGAGGATGTGACAGAACAGCAGCTCGCCACTGACCAAATGTTGCTCCACTTCAGCAACCTCTCCATGCACATGAATGGAGAACTGGTGCTACGGAAGGTATCACAGTAAATTCTCTGGCTTTTCTTCCTTTTATGACGTTTAGGGCTTTTCATGTTGTTACTCTGCACCTGTTTGCACCCATCGTACATGGCTATCCATTAATCTCAGAATATTAGAATAGCCTGTGGTTTATGATAATAATTCCTCCACAAACTACTGCATTACATTAAATTCAAACTGGTATTGTGTTTGCCCTGCCCAATGCCGCAGCAAAGCAGCTCTCACATACTGTAACCGGCCCACAGAGGCCTTGAGATGCTAAATGGGATGCTGCCATGCCATGCGGAGGATTTATGATCTGCATCCCTGCTACTGAGTCTGTGCCTGCGTCCTCATGTTTATGGATGCTGTGTTAGTGCTGCTGCAACCACAGGCAGCGAGTTCATGTTAGCATGCAGCTGGCGTAACTCCTTTTGTTGTTGCCTGAGATTTTGCATCCAGTGTTTCTAAGAGCAGGCACGCCAGCTTCGTAGCTTTAGGTAACACACAATGCTGACCTTGACATTGTTTTGTTATCTTTTTGCTTCGAGTCCATTTATTTATTTTAATGTTTTATTTATTTATCCACTGTGTTTTATATCTGCAGCTAACTGACTTTGTTTTTTGCCAATCCGAAGCTTTTTCGCTCTTTTACATATTTTAGTTAATCTTGCCACTTTTCGTCCTGCTCTTCCAGGCCCGCAGCCTTCTCTACCAGTTCCGCCTGCTACCCAGAATCCCCTGCAGCCTACACGACCTTTGTAAACTGTGTGGCCCTGGGATGTGGGACAGCCGCTACATCCCCACTGTGGAGTGTTCTGGCGAACACCCAGACTCACAGAGCTGCCCCTATGGAGGCACCTCCACCCCCCGGCCCTCCTCCCCCTCCCCGTCATCCACGCCCTCGCCCTCACCGAACCCCACCCCCACGCCTCCACTGGAGGGCAAGAAAGGCTCCAAAACCCGGGATATTTTCACCTTCCGGAAACAGTCCTGAGGTGGAGGCTATGGGGAGCTTTGCTGGTCTTAGCTCACGTTAGTGCAGCAAAGGTTTGGATTCCTGGACTCTTTGCTGCCCCCTCTCTCCACATTCCCCGCTTCTAGTTTCACTAACTTACTGAGGATTTTTGTCGCTTGATCCTTTTCATGTGGTGCAATGTGGAACACTGCCTTACCAGACTGTTGCTCGCGACGTTCAGCATCACATGAATCTGTGATGAGGACGGTTTGCTGCTGGACGGGCCGGAAGTCAAGAGGCTGTTTTCCTCTTGGAGCAGAAAGGACAATCACCAGGCGCTTTGTTGGTCTGGAGCTACTTCAGGTTCGAGTCTGCTGCTGGCTTGGCATACTTCCGTGGGCTTTGTGGGCAGGGGTCACATCAGGGTCTGAGGCAACCATCCTGAATTCGTGCAGACTTTGACCGAGGGTCAAATGAAACTGGAGACTCATTCACAGGACTTGAACTTGAACTTGGTCCCGTCTTCTCACAATGGGATATTTGTTTGAGTCTCAAATTATATGTGCATATCTCTCAAGTCTGAGCAGGACGTTTTTAACATGAAATCCAAACCCCTTTGGTGTCAACAAAGAAGGGTTAACCTACAAATAGGATTATAACGAATTACTGGTACTTTAAAGTTTTGTTCCATTTCATTTTCAAACAAGTGAATGTTTGCGTTTATATCAGCAGTTACAAATATTTAGCGATATTATATCCTTGCATGAGCAACTCTTGACATATAGAGGGCACAGTATGTTTGCTGGAAAACACTCGAGCCCAAAACAGAGGTAAGAATGTGTTTGCATGACAAACACTCACATAATGAAGGAACATTTTCAATTTTTCTCTATTGAAATGGTTTTCCCGACAGGCAGGAGGAAGCTAGACGTATGTTTCCTTCTAATAAAGGCAATAGGGGCTTAATCATTTACATATAAGATAAGGTATGAGTTTCCTGTCTGAGGTATTGGATGGATATGACAGATCTGTCTGCCAAAGAGAGCACAGATCATGTTTTTATCCGGACAGAGAAACTGATGACGTTGTGTTTTACTTGAAGTTTTGTCTTCTGTGTTGAACCATGTTTAGACAGGGGTTTGAAAAATTGTCAGCACAATGTTACTGGTTTTGTTTTGGTTTTTTTCTCCAGCGTTCTCTCAACTTTCACCTTTAAAATGAATGACAACGCACTATCAACACTAAGAATCAGTCCACATGAATGTATATGGGGGTTTTTTTGTTACTTTTTCTCACTCAACAACAACGGTGTGAAACTCTTCGGTGTACGAGCGTGTGTGTGTGTGTGTGTGTATAAACTGGAGTGACCTCTAAACATCTGGTAATGAGTTGGAGAACCCCTCACCTCCCGACTAGTCTCTTTAATATATCAGTCATCATGGGGAAAACCTGGGGGAGAAAAGAAGAAAGACTGAAAGGGTGGCACTCATCGGAGGGAAAAAAAAAGAGACATAAGAGATGGAGAGGAAAGGAATGATTTAGGCTTCGTACAGGGATGTATAGTGATCTGCATCTTGCCTCTGTGATTTGCAAGTCCCAGATATGAAGACACTCTGAGGCCTTTCCCCTCAGAGCTTTTGAGTGACACTCCTGGGGGTGAAAACGGCTTCAAATTGCTGCTAAAATGTAACATTAAGACCGTCGATCAGCCTCCCCCCGCTCCTCTCTGTCTCTCTTGTGGTCTCTCACTCTCTCACTCAGCAGTCTCTGCAAATGACATTCATTCATCTGCAATGCTCCTTCTCCCTATTAGTTATCATGTGCAGCTGCGTGCTGGAAATGCCCGCAGAGTTTGGAAGATTGGGTGGCTGCGATGAAATGAGCAAAGTCAGAGAGATGCACGATGGGAAAGTAATCGAACCGTGTGTGTGATTGTGTGTGTGTGTGTGAGTGTGTGAGAACTCATGAGATTTATTAAAATCCTCATTGAAATCACATTGTCTGCACAGGCACTGTAAGTCACGAGCCTAATTAACGACTACTCCTATTTAAAGGGGTTTTGATCAGTCATCACTGAATGTACGATGTTGCTGTTAAGCTCCATGATTATGCTGATGTATTACTGTACACATCTCAGAAAAAAAGATCCTATTCTTATTCTTGGTATTAATAAAAAAAACAGTCATACTTTCATGAAACATCTCTAGCAAAATGTTTTACTGAACACCAAAAATGTACCACGCAAACGATTCATAAATGCCTTCCAGACAATAGATGACTCGCGACTGTGATCTGATACTAAGTAAAAACAATGCTGGGATTAACAACACCACCACCAATACTTTTCATCATTAAACACTGCTCAAGTAATAGCGTAAAGTCTGTGTATTGTTTTGTAATTTATTAAGTAAACACTGACATCAGGATTAATATAGAAAGATGCTTATAATTGTTTGGTAGATTTTATCATAGATGATGGAAAAAAAATATGCAGAAACAAAGATAAATGGAGGTGTTTTATAGTATCAATACCTTGGCAATATTAGAATAATAATACTACTAATACTTTGGCGATCAGTTTGCTCTTCCCTACTTTGTAGACAAAGATATTTTTCTCCCAGTTTTTAATATCATAATGTCCTTTCACTTAATATTTTTTGGAGACATCCATTTACTGAATGCATCCATTAAAAAAAACAAAACTTTAATGGAAAATTCACAGTGTCATTCCAGTGTCTTGAGACAGTGAAGACAGTAAATACAAATAACCAATTTTCTGGAAATCAGCGCATCAAGACTTGATGATCTTATTAGGTGGTACTTTTCAGAGTTGGTCCAGAAATTAAATTGTGGTTTTTACATAGTTTCCTTGAAGATAACAACAACATGCTTAACAATAAAGCCTCTTCTAATAATTGCCTGCTCTGTGAAGCTGTAAGACAGAATTTCCAACTTCCTGATACTGTTTACTTGGTTTTCCAGAAGCTCTTACGTCAAGAACCAAGGAAACTCGAGGAAGGAGAGCAGAAAACCACTGCTGTGTTAGCACAAAGCTAACGAACGTACCTGCACTGGCCACACAACAGATGGTGAGAAGACGTAACTAGGTTGATCAAAAAAAAAAGAAGAAAAAGCCTTTGCAGAAAGCTTGTCCTTTGCTTGGTGCAGTAAAAAAAGAAAAGACTGTTACCATGCACAGGTCCAACAGATACAAAATGTACCTATACCGCAAATAATGCACAATAGATTATTTTTTCCAGACTTTCTCGTGTTTGCACGAAAAGTTTGAATTTTTGTGACACAGTTCTTTGAGCCGAGGCAGGGCATTGCGATTCATCTCAGAAACTGCTGTGGTGCTGGTAAAATGTCTTTGAAAATGTCACATTTTTATCAATGGGCTTTTTTTTTGTCTGTAGCTGCAGTTACCTCAGCAATAGAAATAAAGTGGTTTCACTTACAAAGTGGCTAGTTTGCTAGCCTTTTCTAGATTGTTAAAAATGAGGCTACATTTTATTTTTGAGTTTTTTTGAACACAGTTCATACTTTACTCCCCAAATTTCATAAATCCACAACACCTGACCAGCTTTGGTACTTCTAATCCAAAACACTGACTCTCCCTTAAGCAGCTAAGATAAGATGTTGTTTTGTTTTGTGTGCCTTCCTTTAAATCTGCTGGTAAAGATGAAAAAGAAGAGGTGTGAATTCTGCCTCACAGGGGATTTCCATGACAAACATATATCAGGCCTCCCATGAGAAAAGGCAGCAAAGCAGACGGTGTGTTTCTCAGAGTTTAACCCTAAACGATCCAGCACAGTCTTATCAGCCTCTGCTGTTTGTTGTGGTTGTTTGACTGCAAGTGTGTGTGTGTGTGTGTGTGTGTGTGTGTGTGTGTGTGTGTGTGTGTGTGTGTGTGTGATGGCTCAGGCATTTGACAGCGATCAACTCACTGTCACGTACAGCTGTGGAGATAGCATCAGACACCATCATCAGGTGACTGGCTCCTTGAAAGCGAAAGGAAGGCTCGGGCTGACAGTCGTCTTTGGGGAATGGCTCTGGCAGCGCAGGTATTCTGCTTTAGTAACTCCAAGTGTTTCTAGGAAAACAAAATGTGAACCATTTTTCTCTGGAAGACCCAGGCATACTATGAATGTATTTTATGGCTAACACAGTTCCTGTTAGTGGCTGTTTAGGCACGTCCAGTGAGTTTTTTCATCCCCAGTGACACCTGAAACTCCCTTTCTTGTCTCTCTGTTTTAACCCCTCACTATATTAACCTTGTTGATTAATGCAAGACATCGCTGGGATGAGTATTATGGGTTTCAATGGGGAAACGAGTTGGAAATTACCTTAACCTACACCCAGAGTCCGCCCAGTGACCTAATCCATTGTAGGCAATTCTCTACTGTACGTGTGATTATTCTGCTATCCAGGGACCCCCGCTGCCTCTGATGTGGGGGCCTGCCTGCCTGCAATTACAACCCATTAGCCCCTGATTGATAGCTTCTCTGAGGGCTAATGCATTGCTATAGCACAAAACAAGATAAAGGGAAAATGACAATAAATGAATAAAACGCCACTTCTCATTACTCAAATCTTTGGCCTCTTTGCGTCATTTGAGTGACTAATGCAGTTTTTATCCACAGAAAAAAACCTGAAATGACTGTATATGTGGATGATGGAGCAGCACATCATGGATCCACTGAGCACAATAAAAACTATCACCCTGTTGTAAAGAACTGCAGTGCTCGTTGGAGGCGCTTTGCTTATTTCTACACAGTGTTAGATTAGAGAACTTTTAGTACGGCATTATGATTGATAAGATCTGTGGTTTAACAGTAAGACAAAAATGTGTGTGTGTGGAGTGATATACCCAGCCTGTTGTCCCCAGTGTGTTACAACCTCATACTGCTACCGACGGTATCGCAAGCACCACAGTCATATCAGTAACCTACGCAAAGGACTCGAGCTCTGTGGAGGCTCTTTGTGTTGCAGTTGTACTCAAATACTCCGTCTCTGCTCTATCACTCTTTACATGTGCATCACACACTGAAACCTGCCTGTGTGTACATGTGTTATTGTGTCCAAGAAACCTTTTTTTTTTCTTTTCCTCAACCCCCTACCACCCACCAATAGCCCCCCTTGTTGAATTACAGCCCTGCTCACCCCTCCTCCTCAATTTTCCCCTGCCGCTGACTGAGTGACAGTGTGGGGCCTGGCTACTCTCCTGTCGTGAGGCCTGCATTGAACGCTGGGTTATTGCCCCCTAATTATCAATTACAGGGCTCTGCTTCCACACCTGGAGCAGGCCAGGCTGGGAATGAGCTTAGCCCATTAGGATGGACCTCCGGCTGGGCTGTTTATGGAGGGGGCTGGGCTCTACCCTCTGGAGGTGTTAATGGGCCTTCCAGAGCTACACAGTCAGCAGGCTGATCCATCAGTGTCTGATAACACACCGAGCTACTTGCTGCACTGCTGTTGGGATTTTAATGCTTATTTCCAATATAGATAAATGTCATTATTTGTCATTATATGTACAGATTTTTCCTCTTTCAATTTTTGTTTCAAAGATTTAAACCTTTTAACTCTGACATGAATTTGACCCGATCATCAGAATCAGCTTTATTGGCCAAGTGTGTGTGTGTGTGTACACATACAAGGAATATGACTCCAGTTTGAAGTTGCTCTCAATGTTACACACAGAACACTTAAAACAAAGATAACAAAGCTGAACAAAGATGGGTAAAAATGATCTATTATGAACATACACGTAGATGAAAAAAATAGGTGTATATATAAATAAATATAAAAAAGCAACAATGAACAATAACATTCAGTGTCTATATACAAGACTAACTGTTTCTGACATATTTGGTTAAGTTATTGAAACAGACTGGCAAAAAGGCAATGATGCCCTGATGTTTTAGAGATACATTAAAGTAAAGATACTCCACTGATTTTACACATTAATAGTCCCGAGGAGGAGTGCACATCCTGTGAAAATTATTCTACAGTGTTTTCTGTGCTTTCTAAAGTCTGAGAAAGTGACATCACTTGAGTATCTCAGCTTAGACTTGGAGACTACAAATTGTTAAAGAGAAAACGTGTTATAAACTGTGAGTTTGAACGATGTGGCCGTTTACCAGGCGGGGAGGGTCTAATAAATGGCACTATTGAGGTGCATTATGGGAAGTGTAGATTTCAGTGTTTTTGGAGCTTGACTCGTATTAGGGGCTAAAGGATTCAAAATGTGTGATGCTTTATTACCATTTGAACATAGCTAAAATGAATTGCATTGGTGACCTAAAATAAAAACTAATACAAAACAGAACCACATTAAATAACCACACTGAAGACATAAAACAAGTGGTAAAATGACCATATTCACACGTTAAAAAGGTTTAAAAAAAAACAGTTGAATAAATGAATAAAAAAACAAGTGTTCCCATAGGGATGCTGTCAGAGCCATAAACCCAGCATGGTGTGTATCAGTGTGCACATACCATTACAGTGTCCTGTGGATGAGAATAATAACACCAGTTGTGTTTTAGAAGTTGAAGGAGGTGAACAGCCTTTGGATGTGTGCTGTCTGTCCCTTTATGTAATATTTTCCTGTCTTTTTTAAGGAGGAAATTAAAAAGAAACATCAGGAAATCTCAACATCTACTACATTGATTTTGTCAGTAAAAAACTGTCTCTTGCAAGTCCACCAACTTTATGGAAGTACAATACTTTATTGCTGGAGTACTCTTCTATCTGTATCTATTGAGAATTTAAGATGTGCAGAGCGGGTTTACAGATGTAACGGCATTACGAAAAGAATCTGCTTGTCGCTCCGTTTAAGCTCTCTTCCATCTTTGCTGTAATTTGGTCGGACCTTGCAATATTCAACGCAGTCTACTCAGAAAACTGCCAGAGTTTGCTCATACAAATTCTACTCTTCATGTAGCATGTTATTTGCTTGTAGGTACCGATATCTTTAAACACACTGAGTGATGAAGTATGACAGAAGACATGCATAGATCACTGCTTTCATGTTGCCACAGCCGTCTCTATCCTCCACTCTCTTCTTTTTCTATTCATGCAAGAGGACACAAAAATAGATGTGTTTTCAACCTTGAATGCAAATAGATTGACTTGGCCTCTTATCATTACAATAGTCGTTTTTTCGCGGCTGTCTCGGCTGTGCTCTATTCAACTGTTAGCGGCGTTTAGGTGAAGGAGTCAGCTTATGGCAGCCGTGCTCCAAATCATACAGAAGATTGAAATGAAAATGAGGCATTTCTCAAAATAGCTGCAGGCAGACGGAGGGAGGCTGGTAGTCGGAGGATTGAGGGTGACAGAGGTGAAGATATATGTTGTGACTTTCTGTGTATTTTAGAGCTCACGGGTTGTTTTGCTTCTGAGATATGTCGCAGGTGTTATGATGGATTGGAGGGTGTGGTATGCGCCGCATTAACTTTGCAACTGGTTTGCATTGTGTGAGTGTGAGAGAGAGAGAGCCACACACACAGAGAGAGAGAGAGAGAGAGAGCAAACACACATCTTTATTATAGTGCGTGTATTTCAGATCCCCTCCCTCACCCAATTGGTCTTCCTGTTGGTGTGTGTGTGTGTGTATGTGTGTGTGTGTGTTTGCATATTTTGGTTGCGGCAGAACAAGGGAGGAAATGAGTGACTAACACAGCTTTGCATTTATTCTCTTATTATAAAAGCTCTACGATTCATAGCAGATTGAAAATATGCTTTTTGCATTATAAAGTCAGCTTATGAAAGATGTTTTATTTTCATGTTGATGACCTTTTATATTGCTGCCAAAAAATCCATTATCCCAAACAATGACCTGTCATATGTAAGAATATTTCAACAGTATGAAATCAAAGGCCACCAGCACAGTGCTTCGATCAATGTGTCTGGCAATGTTCTATATTTTTCTAATTATCAACAAAGTCCTTGAAAAGACCAAAACCAACAATGAATTGATCCTACTAACTATCCAAAGCCTGCTTTTTCTTATTCCTTTGTGCCACGGAGCTCCTTTGTTGTCTAAAAACTAGGTCTGTAGTTTATTTTGAGACAGCCCCACACACACCTTCCTGCTGCTGTAAATTATCACTTGAGCAGCAAATGTGTATTAATCCGCAGCTGAAAATAGTTCCCAACAAATGCACTATTTTCTCCTGTTTGAGTAACAATTGCTAAAAAGTACAGTGCCCAGGTTTTTTAGAAACTTACTGAGCCTTTTTTAAGAATCAAACAATATATTTATGAGCCAAGATTTAAGTCTCCAGTTGAGAGATGGACTAAATCTTTTTCATGGGATTTGGTGACAATAGGAAACATATACAATAACACCAGTCTTGTTTTTTTATCAGTGACATGTAGCTACAATAAGGGATAATTAAGCAAGTGAAAACAAAATGACCTATAATTTGATATAAGCTTTACAATGTCCACTATAACAAGAAAAATGGACAAATCAACCACTGATGATGAAATTCAAAGCTTGGAGCTAAAAGTCATCTTGACAACCATTAGTGATGTTGCCATGATGTGTCCACACACACACACACTCGGTGCATTAAGCCTCCCTGCTGTCCCCTGTTGTGCTTCACTGGGGCCGTGGGATGTGTGCACTGACGCAAGCTCCAGTCTCTCTTGGGCAGCCATGCGGGTAAATAAACTGGTGATTGTGTGCTGAGGGAGGACGTCACATGCACAGATGAAAAAAGCCTGTTGATTACTGATCGGCTAGCTGCGGTAATAACGCTCTACGTCCATACTCTCAGCCTCAAGATGAGATCTGGATCAATCTTTAATACGATGACTGAAATACAAATGCAGGAAAAGTCTTCATTCATTTATTCATCATTCATTCAATTCATTTGTATTTAATTGCATCTATACGTGTGCTTGGCAGCCAGTCATTGATTTCAATATAGGAGATGATGAAAATAGTCTTTCCCCTTAATTACTGATCAGTTTTAGAGAAACTGAAACTCTCCTGTTATTTAATATGTAACACCATCTCTACTCTCTGCCTGTGCGATGGATGACTTAGTGTTACTTCATGCCATCAAGTGAGTCTGTGGCTCTGACTCGTCTTATCTTGATCAGAGGATCGTGATACCTCTCTTGAGTTGCATCAACCTCAGTGTAACGTGAATAATTTGTCACTGCTTGTTAATGTCTGGAGAATCTCTGTGGCTTCTCAGAGGACAGTTTGGTCGCTTTGTAGTCGCCCCAAACTGTGAACAACTCAGCTGTTTTTTCATACCTTGTTCATTTGTGAAACAGCTATATTGGTATTTTATTTGACTCAGGGCTGAAACATGTCTGAAATGTGTATAAATAAGCTATGTGTCATCACCATGACTTTCAGGTCCGTTTGATCCATTTAGAACCAATGCAACCTTTTTTGTTTAGCTTTTTTTTTTAGCTTTTGACATTAATTCCTTGTGTCCTAGCTGCTCATATCTGGCTGCGATAACACTCCTTCTATTTAGAACACTTGTGTGAAGGAAGGTTAAGGTGGGAACACACACACACACACACACACACACACACGTCAGGGTTCTCATTAAGACAATAGCTGTCATTTCTGACAATGCACCAATTAGAGTGTATCCTGTGCTAACAAAGTGCTTCGTTGGGGGCTCAGTTCCTCCCGTTCATGTATCCAAATCTTTGTCACCTCAAATGAAAAGCACTTGTAACATCACAAGGCCTATCTGCCATTATCCCTCTTTACTATTCATCTCCAGTAAGCACTGCAGCTACCCTCAGGGCAACAAGAGGAGAGGTTTGATGCAATTCAATCCTAATCAGACACTGTTTGCCTGTTTTTGGATTGGCTGTTATGTGAAAGGCGCAGCGCCCCAGGCACAGCTGACTGTGACGGGGCCCCCACGAGGGACCCTATGGCCGCTCCATGGGAAGGAGTTCCTAATCCAGGATTATTCCCCCAGACCCGCAGCCAGCTGGATTAGGAGATAGTCGGTGGAAAAGGGCACCGTCAGCACTCTTTCCTTAGCAGCTCAGTGGATTAGAGCCGAGCAGACGCCGAGCTGCCTGTGAGGTGTAGAGGCCGAGAGGAACAGAGAGCCTTTGCCGGTCCCCTTGCAGCTACACAGCAGCACCATACATGGAGATGGAAAAAAGGGGATGGTTGAGTGCACACTCATACACGGTGAAGAGTTGATTTTTCCGTTCTTGACTTGGGGTGTTCAAATATGGTGTCAGGAGATAATGGTTGGCTTCAAGGCTGGATGGTGCTAAGCTAAATTGAGGAAAAGGGAAATTTAAATAAAAACCTGCATTCACACATTTGTAGCCATTTCCACAATGAAGTCCATATCTCACGGCTCCGCGTGCAGGGCCGCACAGTCCGACAGATGACAGCTTCCATACAGCTGCAACCTGCCATCCCTCATTAGAGAGATTATCTACATTACTGTCTGTGTGGGTGTGCATTTGTACATTATACAGTGTGTTGCGTGTGTGTGTGTGTGTGTGTGTGTGTGTGTGTGTGTGTGTGTGTGTGTGTGTGTGTGTGTGTGTGTGTGTGCTGGGTGAGAAAGAAAGGGTGTTAGAGAGTAGCAACTGGTTGCATTTGTATATCTTATGTTCATTGTGGTCTGCGTGTGAAACCGAGTGCACGATCGCAGCAGAGCAGAGTAGCTACCAGATACCCCAGCTAGTTTCTCCAGGCAATAATCAGCTACTATTGATTGTGAAGTAGTCAATGAGAGTAGAGACTCAATGTGCCCTCAAAGCTGCCGCGGACGGATCGATCATGGCCTGCTGCTGAGCCTTTGTGTGACCGGCATAATGGAATGTGCACAGCAGTGTTTGCTTTCCTCGATAAGAACAAAAGAACATCTCTTCTTCTTTCATTTTTGTCCATTGTTGGTCACTTTTTTTTTCTTTCTGCAAGATGCTTCAGGGTTAGGAAATGTGATCTTTTCTCTTGATCCAAAGCAATTTGTTTATCACGGCGCAAACAAATGTGTTCATCCATGAGACTGAGATGCATGCAACCACATTACCTCCCCATCAAAACCACATCCTATCAACTTAATGCAGAGAGAGAGGCCATATTGAAATTGCCAGGTGCCTAATTTGGTCTTTGTCGCACATAATTGAAACCACTCATCCCTCCCCCCTCTGAACGGGAGAAAGAGTGAGGGGGGGAGAAGAGAGAATGAGCGAGAGAGAGAGAGAGCAAGAGAGAGAGAGAGATAATTGCCTTATAAGGCAGTAGGCTGTTATGAATGTGACGTCTCATTCCCAGCAGTGTGCTGGCAGATGATACGGTAAAGCCCACATCTCAAATCCATCTGAAGAAAGCTGGCTCTCACAGGCTTTGGTTTGATAGCTCCAGCTGTCTCGTTTAGCACTGCATGCGTGTGCATGTGTGTGCATTTATATATGTGTATATGTGTGTGCTTGGAGGGGGGATGGTGCATGTAGGCTGTGTGTGTGTGTGTGTGTGTGTGTGTGTGTGTGTGTGTGTGTGTGTGTGTGTGTGTGTGTGTGTGTGAGTGAGTGCATGTGTACCATGTTATTGACTCCTGAATTACTTCTCCTCTGCAGGGGGATTTTTGTTGGAATTTTGTGTGTGTGTGGCGGCGTTCAGGAGAACATGGATGATGAATAGAGAGTGTGTGAGTCTGTATGTGTGTGGGATGCTGAGTCAGGTGAGTGATTTACAGTGTAAGCATTGCAGTGCAGGTGGCGGCGCGCACACACACACACACACAGACACACACAGACACACACAGACACGCCATGTGTAACATAATTTTCCTCTTCCTCTTTTGTTTTTCTGCTGGCATTCCTCCTCCTCTCTTCTCTCTGTTTCTCTTCTACATCCTCCGAGCCCGTCTTTCTCTCCCTCCATGCCTTTCCCTTCCTCCCCTTCTTGTTGCATCCCTCTCTTTCCCCTCTCCATCACTATCCCACACGGTTTCCCTGCATCTCAGTGTACCCCTCCCCCAACCAGACAGCCGGGCTGGATGTGTGTGTGTGTGTGTGTGTGTGTGTGTGTGTGTGTGTGTGTGTGTGTGTGTGTGTGTGTGTGTGTGTGTGTGTGTGCACACTCCCAGCTGGGGGCAGCAGTAGGGAGGGATGTTCTTTGGGGAAATGGAGGACGGTATGCAGTCTGCTCCTCTTGGAAAACTGTCAGTGTATCATCTCTGCTTCTCTCTATCCTTTGTCAACTGTGAATTTCTTCTTCTTCTCTTTTTTTAAACATACCTCTGTTTTACTGAATCTGATTCCTCAACCTGCTAAAAAAAAATTTTTCACTCTCTACCTGTCACCCCCCCCCCCCTCCCCCCCTGTCTTCCTTCTCTTCTGCTCTCCGTCTCTCTCTCCACATTGATGTGCCAGGATTTTACTTTTCCACTGTTGCTGGTGCCCTCTCAGCATGCACTGCCGTCCCCCACAGAGAGGGTTTTCTCCTGTCACTACACACTCCTCACAGGGTATCCTCTCGCTACCAACAGTCTCTTTAAAGCCCAGCTCTCCATTTATCTCAGCTCTCCTTTTTCTTTCTTTTTTACATTTTTTTTTTTATCTTCCCTTCTCGCTTTTTTAGAGCTCCTTTCAATTATCTTCCCCTTCCTCTCGGCGGTCGCTGGGAGACAGCTTTTCTGTGCAAATATTTGCTCTTCATGAATATGCCATCATTAAGCACCCTGCATAGGTGTGGGTGCAGCACCGACGAAATGTTAATTGTGGCTCGGCGAGGCCCTCGCGCATTCCTCCCCTTGCAGGAATCTGGCAGGAGCTCAGACAGGGAACAGACGTCTGGGTCAGGGCAGGCTCAGGCAGAGAGAGTGTAGGAGAGAGGGGGAGAGGGGAAGGAAAATGAGGAGTGTGAATACGGGAAAGAAGAGTGAAATTTAGTTAGACAGATGTGCACATGAAGAAAGGAGGAAAATAACATCTAAAACCTCCATTTGCACCATCAGGTTCAGGCCTTCAGGTCTAACATGAACCACAGGGGGGTTTCGACTTCCGGAGGAGCCGCTTTGTACCTCTTGAGCGCACTTCCCCGCCACCTGAGGGCACATCAGACACTGGACTCGTTTAAAGAAATCCTGAAACATTTCTTTATAAATGATCACAGTATTTCTAAGTCACAAAAAAGCCGACCACTAATTCTCATCCCACAGCTTTAGATTTTTGCCTTTTCCCTGTTGTTTTACCTGCTTTTCATTACTGTGTGGCTCTACCCTCCTATTTCCCCTTTGAGATTTGCATTTAATGAAACATGTGTTATTTATAAAATGCATTATCGCTATTGTTATTAAGGGCAGAAAAATAAAAAATGAGAGCGCGTATGCCCGAGGGAGTTCAGTCGTCAATTGTAGTACAACTGGATGAGGACCAAGAGGCCAGCATGAAAAGAGGGATTAGAGTCCGTTTCAACATGGAGCTGGTATCTGTTGCAAGATCGCCTTAATATGGCGAACAGCAACGGCTTTGTTTTAGGCGAGGAATGCAGCCGGTTCAGCTAAATTAGAGGCAGCCATTTCCGTTGGCATGAGGGCTTGGCTACGTTGGCAGAGCTCCTCGATGGGGAGACCAATGGACACTGTGATATGGAGTAAAGAATTTAAGGGGGCCAAAAATGCATCGGCCGATTTCATTGATTGAGGAGATACTCGACAGGAAAATCCCCAGAGCAAAGTGTCTAACACGGGTTTCCAGACTTCCTGACTAACAGGTGAGACGGTATAAATGATGACGCCTGCAGGAGAAGAAGCATTCAGATCATGTACTTAAGTAGAAGTACCAATACAGTCATGTAAAATCCTACTTAAATAAAAATACATACGAATTATCAGAAACCGACCAACAGGAAGGAAGACGGCTCAGCTTGTAGATGCAGGACAGACTTTTTCTTTTCCATAATTCCTTCAGGTCTAAGATCAGAGCGTGAGAATATGTGTGAAATTGCAGCTGCAGACAGACAGGGTGTAGTCACAGAGGGCTTACGGATGACATGATTGCAGTTAGTCACACATGGCCAACGCACATGGCCAACGTGACTGCTGCCACTGCTGAGCGAGGCCTACGTTTGGTATGTTGTGCGGCTCCGTGTTGTGTCTGTCCTCACTGCTGTCATCTCATTTCACACGTTTATTTTCGTACATTAAGGAGAGATGGAGCAGGGAAGGTGCTCCTCCATGTGTTCTTACCTCCAGGCCTGTACGCTGAAATGCGACTGACATGTGGATGTTTGTTTGGGTGGAAACTTTCCATTCTTTTCTTTGCCACCTCACTCCGTCTTGTTCAACCCCTTTCTGCGTGGGAATCCCTCTTTTCTCCATCGCTGTCATCGACAGTCAGACGTGAAAGTGCTGGCAGTGCAGGTGTGTGCGGATGGAAGGATGCCACCTCTTCCTCATCATCCTCCGTTTCATCCTTTTGCTTCAACCCCTAAAACATCTCCTCCTCAGCTCTGCTCTGTCTCTTTCCACAGGTGAATTCTCCTGCACCCTCCCTCCTTTGTCTCTCGTCTACCACCCTCCCCCCCGTCCCCCTCTCCCTGCTGCTTTCCCAGAGAAGTCAACTTGTTATCGGCAGGGTCTATGAATAGCACAGGGCTGGAGCTGCGACCCACTCGCCTCCCTGACATAGCTCATGTCTTATGCATTGTTTCTGCATGTAGAATCTCTCAGGCGCTAATTCTACTGTTACTTGTCTGTAGTTCTGCTAGTTTCCAAAAAAAAAACTGCACAATACCAGAATATTTGAGAGATTTGCATACTATATAATGCTTTGAATGTGCAGATTCAAGGCACTATTTCAGTTCTCGAATAATGTGAACACATCTCTCCGTTAATTAACAGTAGTTCATCTTAGTGTCTGAATGTTTGTGTCTCAGTGACATGCATCATCTTTTTTTTGCTGCTCTTGAGCTGAAAAGGATGATAAAAAGTGCGAAATAAATAAGTGCACTCATTTGCATTCTGCACACATTTTCTCCCACTTTCCGTGCACCAGACACCAGCGTGTACTGTACATTCATCTGAAGATTGCAGCTCAGCAGTCAGAGCTGCGTATGTATGCAGATGCAACACAGAGATAAGCGTCCGCTGCCATCAATGCCATCATTCTTCCTACGTTGCTCCTGGAAATTCGGTTATGGCAAGATGCTTATTTCCCAAACACTGAAACCTGTTTACAATGCAGTGAGCAGCGGCATCATCCTCCCAGTGTTTCTCCTCTATGCCACGGCTCCAATAATACACCAGGGACAAGGAGCTTAGCAGTGACAGCCCCAAATCCCTCTTTCCACAGCACTGATTTCTGGATTAAGGAGGGGAGATTTCCACACCTCTGAATTGTATTGTGTTACGGGGCTCATGCATCTTTTCACGCATCTTTTCTTCTGCGCTGTGCATCGAAATGGGAGCATTTCCTTATTTACACAGATTTAGAGCGATTCTGGATGGGGCATGTGAGGCTATAACATAGATGAGGTTTGAGGCAGGGAGAAGGTGGAGAATAAGAGTGATTATTGTGGTAAACCCCCTTTATGGAGGGATTTTGGAGCTTCATAATAAACCGAACACCTAAACAGAGCGCTTATATGCATATTTTGGTTCCTGAAAAGCATGTTCACTCTTTTTTTTTTTTTTTTTGGCTCCAGGAGCATCTTAATTCAAGCTATGCCTCAGATCTGGACTCCTAGCTCTCCCATTACTTTGACAGATTTGGATGCCACAAAAAGGTTGGAGAAATATTTTCATTCCTGAGTGATAAAAACCGCCCCACTTCATTCCTCCTCCTCCTCCTCCTCCTCCTCCTCCTCCACTTGTTGGCCACTCCTTTTTTCCTCTCCCTCTCTCCCGTCCTCCAGGACCCTCCTCACATCCTTCGTCATTTTTCCCGTCATTCCATTACCCAACATTGTTTTGCCTTTTCCATGTTCCGCATTCCTCCGCACGGCATACCAACCTGCCTGCCGGACTGCCGGAAGAATTCCTGGCCTGTGATTATCCACTCATATTTCATTTACACACACACACACACACACACACACACACACACACACACGGGGGGGGCAATAAATTAATGGAATGGGCTGTACTCTTTTATTACCTCTGAAGAAAGGTTTATTGTTTCTTGTTTCATGGGGTTAAATTGATTTACTGACACATTCCAAAATGTCAAAATGCCATTGATTTGCTTTTGAGTGATCAATCTGGGCAGATTTGTGTTATTTTTAACAGATGCTGTATGGCAAGCGGAGCGTGTGTGTGTGTGTGTTGCTGTAATTTTCTTCTTTGTGTGCCAAATTAAACACAGCTTTATTGCGTGTTTATTTTACATTTATCGAGAAATTAACTTCTGAAGAGCAATTAATTAGGAGCCCAGAAATTATGAAAATCTAAATCAATCAAACTGAAACTTCCCTTGTGATGCGTCTGCAGACGCTGTATGTGCATTCGTAATTATGGGCAAAACACACATTTTGTCGGGAAAAACTGTAATTTTTGCCTGAATGAATAAACAAATTAAACCAGTTTATGTATCTAGAGCAGACACGTCAGTGCATATACACACACGTGCATGCACACACTCGCAACACACACACACACACGCACACAACCAGTCGGCAGTGGGTGTTAATTGTGTTGGGCCTCAGGGCAAAAATAACATTGCACCAAAGACAGACAGACAGAGTGTGTTCTGTCTTTCAGCAGCCTACGCCTTTCTGTCAAGACAAAACGACACAATCGTGTTACAGTTATAAAATACACTGCATCTCCTTTATTAATGTTAAAATGATTACTCATTATATATCATATACATTATGGAAAAGATATTTATACACGTCTTTTGTTCAAATGTTCTTCCTGTTCTTACTTACAGCGTATATCCCCCAGTGAATCCCAACAGACAGTGTTTTCATGCCTATACGACTGTTAATTGCTAATTAGGCTGGTGTACCAACAGACCCCTGTGTGAGGTGATGGCACTGTGTCGGTGTACACAGAATAATTACAATGAAAGGTGTTGTAGGAGCGTGTCAACATCTGCTCCCTGTGTGTCTGTAGGACAGGAAAAGAGGGGCTCTCACAAATGTGACAGGTTGCTCTTATAGGCACAGTGGTATTTGTTCACAGGGTCCTCAATATAGAGATTTTAGAGCAAGAACTGAGAGGATATCTAATTTTATGAACCTGTTCATACATAAACTACATTTTTCTTCCTTTACGTTGAAGCTTGTACAATAACTACCTGTAAAGTTTAACGTGAACTACATCATTTAATTTTTTTCTGTTTACGTTTCTTCAACAGTTTTCTTTAACTTTCAGGTCTTTAAAGGTCACGATGAAACAAAACAATGTAAATGAACATTTTGCGGGAGGAGTCCCTGAAGTAATGCAATGTTTGGGAAAAACCCATGGGCACATTTGCATACACACACACACACACATCCTCCAGCATGTCAGTGTGTGTGTGTGTGTGTGTGTGTGTGTGTGTGTGTGTGTGTGTGTGTGTGTGTGTGTGTGTGTGTGTGAGGCAGCCAATATGTGACAGTCAGGAATTTTGAAAAGCTGTTCCACAAGCAACCAGTAAAACAGGATTTAAAGGTAAAGAACAATAAAGATCTTTTCGTGAAATGATTGCAATGCACTGCTGTTGCATAGTAGCGCTCATGCAACACACACACACACACACACACACACACAGACACACACAGCCACAAATCCCTCCACGTTGGTCTTTACTCGCTGCCTGTGTAAAGCATGTGTCTGTGTGTTTGAGGTTTGGGACTGCAGCACGCTGAAAAGCTTGTCTGTGGGTAGAACTATCCTGAAAACACATGTTGGTCTAATGGATTTTATATGGCTGTAAATTACAGTCAACAGAGAGCTGGAGCATCAGTACCACTCACATGGAAATGAGCGCTACTTGAGTGCCTTTTAACGCTGTATTCAAAGCTTTATCAGTGGCGCGTGTGTGTGTATGTGTGTGTGTGTGTGTGCAGCATCTTCATTTCCACGCATCCCTCAGCAAATTAAGTGGAGTGTGTTTGTGGTCAGTTTTGTGTTTGGTTATCCTTTTTCTTTCCTGTTTTTAAGACGACGTCCTCTTATGATTTCTTTTCCTTCATACATTTCATGCTTGTGTTTTGTACAGATTGCATGGATTTCTTGTCAGTCTATGATTCATTTCATGCTTAATTTGAACGGATTGTCTAATTATTCAGACGACTGCTTAACAGAAATAGCTTGTAAAGGCTCCAGCTTTGAATTTGAACTGCAATTTGTCAGCGTTGCCCTTTATTTCTCAACTTATAACCTACAACATTAATAGTTGTGAAAGCTTTTTAGGACTTTCTGATCAGTTTTGTTAATATAGTAATGCAATAAGCAGCAGAAGTTCTATGAGTTAGAAATATGTTCATTTAAACAGTAACTCTCCTGTGCAGGGCTGTGATGCAAGAGCCCATATATGCATGTGTGCAATGTTTGCATGCATGCAAAGGTGTGTGCATGAGTGAGTGTGTGTGCATTTAAACTGTTGATTGTGCGAATGGTGGTAGCATGCGGGTAGATTTTAACCTGCGCCTCTGCCTCATTAGGCCTGCCTCCGTTGCCATGGTTGTCTATTAGAGCAGCGGAGATTAAAGACTAATTTACATGTGAAAGAGGAGAGTGGCTGGAGAGAGAGAGAGAGGGGAAGAGAGACTACACTCTCCTGCACTCTCACTTTAGTTTATTCTGGAGAAGAGGGTCAGATAGGGCGTAGGCAAATGTTTGCAGAAGCTTTGACCAACATTTACCTATATCTGTGTGTGTTATCGACTTGGGTTCTGCTGTGCAGTCTATCATATTAAATGCACTTTTAATGCAATTAAGTACGTTTTACTAACCTATAGCCATAAGTGTGCCTGAAAACATTTATGATTGTGTGCACTTGTGGCTTGTGGTTTGAGACACACACACCATGTGAACTATCTTGTTCTCTTGCCATGTTTCCTGTCTATCTCTAGAGTCAAATAAGGGCAAAATGCCCCCTCAAAAAATCTTTTAAAAAAGCATTTAAAATAATTTATGTTAATTGCATTCATGAGAATATGCAATGACAAAAAAAATGCTTTGCTTTATATTTAAAGTTGCAGATCTTCCTAATATTAATATATATTGTGAGTGTGCTGCACATGTTCGTATGAGACAGGTGGAAGTTTTGCATACTGCATGTAGGCCGACATCTGGCATCCTGTCACACCTGATCCTGAAGAAAAGTAGAGAAACGAGGAGAGAAATGTTTGGAAATTAGTTATATTTTACAATTAGTGTGGGGCAAAAAATGAACACTGAGGTGAGACCGAGAGGAAAGGAAATGCGGTAATATGTAGTCATCGCGGCGCTTGTTGTTCAGAGATCTGCAAGGTGGACTTAATGACTCTGAGCATGTAATTATTGAGGCTGTTCATGGGAGGCATGAGTCACCTCCTTCTCTCTCTCTCTTTAATGTTCATCATGAACCAAAGCAGGAAAGGCAAAGTGGAGCACTCAGTTTCACTCTGACTCACTCCACCACGGTGGCTTTGACCAAAACAAGCCACAAGATCAACCAGTCAGTGTGTGAACTCTGCAGCACTGAACTGTGAACCTGCTATTGCTCAGCACAAGGCAGAAAATTCACAACAGACCAATCAGACAAATAAAGTCTCACATTTCACTAAAACTAAAGAGACGACAACACAGACAGTCTGGTGGATTCATGACATGATTCGTGGCATGCATGGCCTTCACATTATCACTCCACAGGCAGTGTATGAAAAACCACAATAGCCTCTCCCAACAGAGAGTCTGCTTGCCATATTTTAGATTCCTAATAAGCCAAGTCTACAGGCAGCAACAGACAGCAAGGAGAGAATCTTCTCTATGAATATTAATGTGTGGTGCAGGGGGGAGAATGAGGGGCAGGGAGGGTGGGGAACCAAAGCCTCCTCCAAATCCTTCGCAGATAAACTGAGAGGGGAAGAGAGATGATTACATGCATGGTTTTTCACAGGGCTCCCCCAAATCTCATTTTCTGTAGTGCATTTTAATGGGATCCTCGCGCACACCTCAGCCGGCTAAGTCTCTCCGGATGCTGCCATTAAAGAGGGGGCCGATAAATTCCCAGCTCCCGTGAATTTTTCATGCAGCGCCACGAGGGCGAGCCGTGGCGTAGGGTTTTGTCACGGCCCTTACGCGAGCAAAAGCCGGGCCTTGTCGACCCCTTTTGTCTTTGTAATGTGCCGTATGTATCACTGTCATTTAAATGCAGCTTCAGACAATGGAGGGCTGCGAGAGATGGATGAGACGAGGCGATGAAATGGGAATCAAAGTCATTCTTGAGCCGCCGATGATGGAAGAGGTCACCGCGTACAGGCCCCCGGAGGGAAAAAGATGTGGACATTATGTGTGACGTGGAAACATGACGGAAAATTACTTTATATGAAGAAGAATTGGACTTTTCAGATTAACATCCCAGTATTTACAAATTATGTTGAGGTTAACACACACAAAAGACAGACTGGACCTTTACTCCCCATGAACTCGCGTCACATGCCATGATTTCCCGTTTTGAAATCAGAGACTCAGACATTGTGTTACGAAATGCCTTCGAGGCAGCTCTGCCACGACAAGCCATTAGGGAAGCAGGGAGAGGACCCAAATGCAGACAGATGCAGGCAGGCGAGGAGGCTGAAGAGTCCAAAGGTTTATTTTAACTTCAAGGAAAAACTTACAATAGCGAGAACTGACTCGCAGGGGAACACCAGGAACGCAACACGACACGAGAAGATCACAAGGAACATCACACACCAACAGCAACATCAACAATGACTCGACAAAGAACAAAAGAAAGGGGCTGGTATAAATACGAGAGACAACGAGGAAACAAGAAACAGGTGAGAGACAAGACACAGGTGAACCTAATCAAACTGGTGGAAAACAGAACAAAGACAGGAAGTAACCCAAAACCATGAACCAAGAACAGACCTTCAAAATAAAACAGGAAACAGAACAAAACAGTGTACACCAGTCCTTGGGATCATGACAGTACCCCCCCTTCAAGGGACGGATCCCAGACGTCCCTCAGGGAACACCAACTCGGGTGGGCGGAGGGGGTCCCGGAGGAGGGACCCAGAAAAACCAGACCTAGGGCTGGACAGGACTCCTCAGGCGGACGACCTGGAGGACGACCAGACGTGGAGAGCCGCTCGGGAGGGAGGCCAGGAGGACGACCAGACGTGGAGAGCCGCTCGGGAGGGCGGCCAGGAGGACGACCAGACGTGGAGAGCCGCTCGGGAGGGCGGCCAGGAGGACGACCCGACGTGGAGAGCCGCTCGGGCGGACGACCTGAAGGACGGGCAAATGCCGACCAGGACCCCTCAGGCGGACGACCTGAAGGACGGGCAAATGCCGACCAGGACCCCCTCAGGCGGACGACCTGAAGGACGGGCAGAGACCAGACAGGACCCCTCAGGCGGACGGCCTGGAGGCAGGGCAGAGACCAGACAGGCCCGCTCTGGAGGCCGGGCAGGAGGCCGGCGGCGACGACGAAGGAGCCGCTCTGGAGGCCGGGCAGGAGGCCGGCGGCGACGACGAAGGAGCCGCTCTGGAGGCCGGGCAGGAGGCCGGCCCTGGGCGAGAGCAGGCTCTGGAGGCTGCAGAGAATGCGGCTGGGCGAGAGCAGGCTCTGGAGGCTGCAGAGAATGCGGCTGGGCGAGAGCAGGCTCTGGAGGCTGCAGAGAATGCGGCTGGGCGAGAGCAGGCTCTGGAGGCTGCAGAGGCTGCGGCTGAGCGAGAACAGACTTGGGAGGCCGCATGGGCTGCGGCTGGGCAAGATCAGTCACTAGAAGCTGTAGCTGAGGCTGACAGCTAAACTGCTGGGGCGCCGGAGGCTGCTGAGACTGACAGCCGGACTCTGAAGCAGGAGGCAGCGCTGGCGGCTGCTCGGCGGGCTCTGAAGCAGGAGGCAGCGCTGGCGGCTGCTCGGCGGGCTCTGAAGCAGGAGGCAGCGCTGGCGGCTGCTCGGCGGGCACTGGAGCTGGAGGCAGCGCTGGCGGCTGCTCGGCGGGCACTG
>SEMN01002348.1:0-10583 GCA_005408345.1 Macquaria australasica
GGCCCAACTTGAGCACTGAGATGTGTTTGAATTCAGTAAGTGCCACTTGGTGGGGTGGCTGTACATGACAAATGCTACAGACTGAAACTGAAGAATGATGTCATTGGAATCACATTCAGATCACCTCAAATGGAGACACTGATGATTTATATGCTCATAAGTGCTTCTCTTTGGGGTTGTCTTGGTTGTGAGTTCTTCAACAGACATATCACTGTCACTTTCATCATTTTCACATGACTAGCTAAATGCCTACATTTGTCACCAACTGACTTGAATTCTGAATGCAGTAAGTGCTTCTTGTTGGGGTAGTTTTGGTGACCTCTGAAGTCCCATCATTCATCAGTTTTTATCAGTCAGTAGAATTACCCTGATTTGAGCATTAACTTGACTGTTAAATTCAGAAAGTGCTACTTGTTGGGGGCATTTTGACCTGGCAAAAGCAACTGAGTGTATTGGATGGCATATTTTGTGAGAATCAATCTCAGATCACTTCAAATAGAGCCACTGGTGATTTGCTGACCTTTGAAGTCCTAGAATTCATCAGGACAGTGATTCTAAACAATTTGTTGCTGGGTGACAAGTGCTATAGAATGTTCTGTTACAGAATGTTACTTGAGTGTGACGTCATTGGAATCACATTCAGATCACCTCAAATGGAGACACTGATGATTTTTATGTTCATAAGTGCTTCTCTTTGGGGTTGTCTTGGTTGTGAGTTCTTCAACAGACATATCACATATCACTGTCTCATCATTTTCACATGACTGGCTAAATGCATACATGTGTAATCAACATTACCCAAACATTGACTTGAGTTCTGAATGCAGTAAGTGCTTCTTGTTGGGGTAGTTTTGGTGACCTCTGAAGTCCTGTAATTCATCAGGACAGGTGAAGAAAGCTGTTTTGACAATTTCGGTCAGTCAGTAGTATTACCCTGACTTGAGCACTGACTTGACTGTTAAATTCAGTAAGTGCTACTTGTTGGGGCAGTTGTAACTGACAAAAGCAACTGAATGTAATGGGTGCCATTTTTTGTGAGAATCAACCTCAGATCACTTCAAATAGAAACACTGGTGATTCTTGTGTTCATAAGTGCATCTCTTTGGCGTTGTTTTGGTTCTGACAATCTCTTTGATGGAAAAATATCCACAGAACTGTTTGAAGAAATCACTTCTATAATTCGGATGCAGATTTCAGTGAGAGATACACTTCAACTTAAGCAACTTTGACTCCAATGCTAAGAAAGTGCTATATAGTTGGGGTGTCACTCTGATTGGATTCAATGCAATACAGATTTTCTCATCAACAGCTAAAATTGGTCATTATTATTACCTAACACTATCACCAACTTTGTTTCTCAATGCAGTAAGTGCTTTTTGTTGGGGTAATTGTGCTGACCTATACATCTTCAGGTGTGTTAGCTGTGTGTCATTTACAAACTTTGGTAATAGATGCACTTACATTTTAGTCACATTCTTAGGGTCTTTTTGCAGAATGTGCCCTTTGGAGTAGATTTTCAGTGCTAACTATGCTTCTTTGTATTGCTTTAAAGTACTGCTGATGGAGCTGCAACTTCAAGCCACCACGTGGTAATGAGTTGCATCAAGAAAACTCATTGGAGTCTAATTGACCACTCATCAACTTCTAATGGCATGCATGAATTTAAGATGATGGTTGTCTGTTCATCAAGTACAAATAGTGCTATTGTTTACCTATCATTGTCAAGACCATTGAAACTTCATGAAAAAGAAGGCGGAGTTGGGTGGAAATGGCTGCATTCTGTATTTAAGATGGGCAAATCTGTGAATGGAACAACACTTCCACTGCAACTGGTACACAGCACAGAAAATGCCAGAAAGAAACATCGGGACTAAGGAGAAGCCATAAGCAAAGAGGATCGCTCACTGCAAGTCTGTGATATTGGCCCAACTTGAGCACTGAGATGTGTTTGAATTCAGTAAGTGCTACTTGGTGGGGTGGCTGTACATGACAAATGCTACAGACTGAAACTGAAGAATGATGTCATTGGAATCACATTCAGATCACCTCAAATGGAGACACTGATGATTTTTATGCTCATAAGTGCTTCTCTTTGGGGTTGTCTTGGTTGTGAGTTCTTCAACAGACATATCACTGTCACTTTCATCATTTTCACATGACTAGCTAAATGCATACATTTGTCACCAACATTACCCAAACATGAGCAGTGACTTGAGTTCTGAATGCAGTAAGTGCTTCTTGTTGGGGTAGTTTTGGTGACCTCTGAAGTCCCATCATTCATCAGTTTTTATCAGTCAGTAGAATTACCCTGATTTGAGCATTAACTTGACTGTTAAATTCAGAAAGTGCTACTTGTTGGGGGCATTTTGACCTGGCAAAAGCAACTGAGTGTATTGGATGGCATATTTTGTGAGAATCAATCTCAGATCACTTCAAATAGAGCCACTGGTGATTTGCTGAACTTTGAAGTCCTAGAATTCATCAGGACAGTGATTCGAAACAATTTGTTGCTGGGTGACAAGTGCTATAGAATGTTCTGTTACAGAATGTTACTTGAGTGTGACGTCATTGGAATCACATTCAGATCACCTCAAATGGAGACACTGATGATTTTTATGTTCATAAGTGCTTCTCTTTGGGGTTGTCTTGGTTGTGAGTTCTTCAACAGACATATCACATATCACTGTCTCATCATTTTCACAGGACTGGCTAAATGCATACATGTGTAATCAACATTACCCAAACATTGACTTGAGTTGTGAATGCAGTAAGTGCTTCTTGTTGGGGTAGTTTTGGTGACCTCTGAAGTCCTGTAATTCATCAGGACAGGTGAAGAAAGCTGTTTTGACAATTTCGGTCAGTCAGTAGTATTACCCTGACTTGAGCACTGACTTGACTGTTAAATTCAGTAAGTGCTACTTGTTGGGGCAGTTGTAACTGACAAAAGCAACTGAATGTAATGGGTGCCATTTTTTGTGAGAATCAACCTCAGATCACTTCAAATAGAAACACTGGTGATTCTTGTGTTCATAAGTGCATCTCTTTGGCGTTGTTTTGGTTCTGACAATCTCTTTGATGGAAAAATATCCACAGAACTGTTTGAAGAAATCACTTCTATAATTCGGATGCAGATTTCAGTGAGAGATACACTTCAACTTAAGCAACTTTTTGACTCCAATGCTAAGAAAGTGCTATATAGTTGGGGTGTCACTCTGATTGGATTCAATGCAATACAGATTTTCTCATCAACAGCTAAAATTGGTCATTATTATTACCCTAACACTATCACCAACTTTGTTTCTCAATGCAGTAAGTGCTTTTTGTTGGGGTAATTGTGCTGACCTATACATCTTCGGGTGTGTTAGCTGTGTGTCATTTGCAAACTTTGGTAATAGATGCACTTACATTTTAGTCACATTCTTAGGGTCTTTTTGCAGAATGTGCCCTTTGGAGTAGATTTTCAGTTCTAACTATGCTTCTTTGTATTGCTTTAAAGTACTGCTGATGGAGCTGCAACTTCAGGCCACCACGTGGTAATGAGTTGCATCAAGAAAACTCATTGGAGTCTAATTGACCACTCATCAACTTCTAATGGCATGCATGGATTTAAGATGATGGTTGTCTGTTCATCAAGTACAAATATTGCTATTGTTTACCTATCATTGTCAAGACCATTGAAACTTCATGAAAAAGAAGGCGGAGTTGGGTGGAAATGGCTGCATTCTGTATTTAAGATGGGCAAATCTGTGAATGGAACAACACTTCCACTGCAACTGGTACACAGCACAGAAAATGCCAGAAAGAAACATCGGGACTAAGGAGAAGCCATAAGCAAAGAGGATCGCTCACTGCAAGTCTGTGATATTGGCCCAACTTGAGCACTGAGATGTGTTTGAATTCAGTAAGTGCCACTTGGTGGGGTGGCTGTACATGACAAATGCTACAGACTGAAACTGAAGAATGATGTCATTGGAATCACATTCAAATCACCTCAAATGGAGACACTGATGATTTTTATGCTCATAAGTGCTTCTCTTTGGGGTTGTCTTGGTTGTGAGTTCTTCAACAGACATATCACTGTCACTTTCATCATTTTCACATGACTAGCTAAATGCATACATTTGTCACCAACATTACCCAAACGTGAGCACTGACTTGAGTTCTGAATGCAGTAAGTGCTTCTTGTTGGGGTAGTTTTTGTGACCTCTGAAGTCCCATCATTCATCAGTTTTTATCAGTCAGTAGAATTACCCTGATTTGAGCATTAACTTGACTGTTAAATTCAGAAATTGCTACTTGTTGGGGGCATTTTGACCTGGCAAAAGCAACTGAGTGTATTGGATGGCATATTTTGTGAGAATCAATCTCAGATCACTTCAAATAGAGCCACTGGTGATTTGCTGACCTTTGAAGTCCTAGAATTCATCAGGACAGTGATTCGAAACAATTTGTTGCTGGGTGACAAGTGCTATAGAATGTTCTGTTACAGAATGTTACTTGAGTGTCATTTGCAAACTTTGGTAATAGATGCACTTACATTTTAGTCACATTCTTAGGGTCTTTTTGCAGAATGTGCCCTTTGGAGTAGATTTTCAGTGCTAACTATGCTTCTTTGTATTGCTTTAAAGTACTGCTGATGGAGCTGCAACTTCAATCCACCACGTGGTAATGAGTTGCATCAAGAAAACTCATTGGAGTCTAATTGACCACTCATCAACTTCTAATGGCATGCATGAATTTAAGATGATGGTTGTCTGTTCATCAAGTACAAATAGCGCTATTGTTTACCTATCATTGTCAAGACCATTGAAACTTCATGAAAAAGAAGGCAGAGTTGGGTGGAAATGGCTGCATTCTGTATTTAAGATGGGCAAATCTGTGAAAGGAACAACACTTCCACTGCAACTGGTACACAGCACAGAAAATGCCAGAAAGAAACATCGGGACTAAGGAGAAACCATAAGGAAAGAGGATTGCTCACTGCAAGTCTGTGATATTGGCCCAACTTGAGCACTGAGATGTGTTTGAATTCAGTAAGTGCTACTTGGTGGGGTGGCTGTACATGACAAATGCTACAGACTGAAACTGAAGAATGATGTCATTGGAATCACATTCAGATCACCTCAAATGGAGACACTGATGATTTTTATGTTCACAAGTGCTTTTCTTTGGGGTTGTCTTGGTTGTGAGTTCTTCAACAGACATATCACTGTCACTTTCATCATTTTCACATGACTAGCTAAATGCATACATTTGTCACCAACATTACCCAAACATGAGCAGTGACTTGAGTTCTGAATGCAGTAAGTGCTTCTTGTTGGGGTAGTTTTGGTGACCTCTGAAGTCCCATCATTCATCAGTTTTTATCAGTCAGTAGAATTACCCTGATTTGAGCATTAACTTGACTGTTAAATTCAGAAAGTGCTACTTGTTGGGGGCATTTTGACCTGTCAAAAGCAACTGAGTGTATTGTATGGCATATTTTGTGAGAATCAATCTCAGATCACTTCAAATAGAGCCACTGGTGATTTGCTGAACTTTGAAGTCCTAGAATTCATCAGGACAGTGATTCGAACCAATTTGTTGCTGGGTGACAAGTGCTATAGAATGTTCTGTTACAGAATGTTACTTGAGTGTGACATCATTGGAATCACATTCAGATCACCTCAAATGGAGACACTGATGATTTTTATGTTCATAAGTGCTTCTCTTTGGGGTTGTCTTGGTTGTGAGTTCTTCAACAGACATATCACATATCACTGTCTCATCATTTTCACATGACTGGCTAAATGCATACATGTGTAATCAACATTACCCAAACATTGACTTGAGTTGTGAATAAGATAAGATAAGATAAGATAAGCCTTTATTGTCCCACAGCGGGGAAATTTTAGCGTTGCAGCAGCCAGCAAAAGTGTTATATATAGAAATACAATAAAAATAAATAGAAAAATAGTCCTATACACAGTATAGACAGAAATAAATAATAGAGTGACTGAGTGCAGTTGTAAGTATGAACAAATAGATAAGATAAAAATATTGCACATATATAATATACATGTATATGAAAAGTATTTCACAGCAACATATGAAGTAGATAACATCATGAATACAATATATGTATGAAGATAATGCACAACAGTAGATGAAGTATAGTAGTGAATAGTCTGCACACTGACAGTCAAGTGTAGATTACCGGGAGTTGTACTGATTATAGAATCTGCCAGCAGCAGGCAGAAAGGACCTACGGTACCTCTCCTTCAGACACCGCGGGTGGAGCAGCCGGTCGCTGAAGGAGCTGCCCAGTGCTGAAAGAGTGACATGTAGGGGGTGGGTAAGTAAGTGCTACTTGTTGGGGCATTTTGACCTGGCAAAAGCAACTGAGTGTATTGGATGGCATATTTTGTGAGAATCAATCTCAGATCACTTCAAATAGAGCCACTGGTGATTTGCTGAACTTTGAAGTCCTAGAATTCATCAGGACAGTGATTCTAAACAATTTGTTGCTGGGTGACAAGTGCTGTAGAATGTTCTGTTACAGAATGTTACTTGAGTGTGATGTCATTGGAATCACATTCAGATCACCTCAAATGGAGACACTGATGATTTTTATGTTCACAAGTGCTTCTCTTTGGGGTTGTCTTGGTTGTGAGTTCTTCAACAGACATATCACTGTCACTTTCATCATTTTCACATGACTAGCTAAATGCATACATTTGTCACCAACATTACCCAAACATGGGCACTGACTTGAGTTCTGAATGGAGTAAGTGCTTCTTGTTGGGGTAGTTTTGGTGACCTCTGAAGTCCCATCATTCATCAGTTTTTATCAGTCAGTAGAATTACCCTGATTTGAGCATTAACTTGACTGTTAAATTCAGAAAGTGCTACTTGTTGGGGCATTTTGACCTGGCAAAAGCAACTGAGTGTATTGGATGGCATATTTTGTGAGAATCAATCTCAGATCACTTCAAATATAGCCACTGGTGATTTGCTGAACTTTGAAGTCCTAGAATTCATCAGGACAGTGATTCGAAACAATTTGTTGCTGGGTGACAAGTGCTATAGAATGTTCTGTTACAGAATGTTACTTGAGTGTGACGTCATTGGAATCACATTCAGATCACCTCAAATGGAGACACTGATGATTTTTATGTTCATAAGTGCTTCTCTTTGGGGTTGTCTTGGTTGAGAGTTCTTCAACAGACATATCACATATCACTGTCTCATCATTTTCACATGACTGGCTAAATGCATACATGTGTAATCAACATTACCCAAACATTGACTTGAGTTGTGAATGCAGTAAGTGCTTCTTGTTGGGTTAGTTTTGGTGACCTCTGAAGTCCTGTAATTCATCAGGACAGGTGAAGAAAGCTGTTTTGACAATTTCAGTCAGTCAGTAGTATTACCCTGACTTGACTGTTAAATTCAGTAAGTGCTACTTGTTGGGGCAGTTGTAACTGACAAAAGCAACTGAATGTAATGGGTGCCATTTTTGTGAGAATCAACCTCAGATCACTTCAAATAGAAACACTGGTGATTCTTGTGTTCATAAGTGCATCTCTTTGGCGTTGTTTTGGTTCTGACAATCTCTTTGATGGAAAAATATCCACAGAACTGTTTGAAGAAATCACTTCTATAATTCGGATGCAGATTTCAGTGAGAGATAAACTTCAACTTAAGCAACTTTTTGACTCCAATGCTAAGAAAGTGCTATATAGTTGGGGTGTCACTCTGATTGGATTCAATGCAATACAGATTTTCTCATCAACAGCTAAAATTGGTCATTATTATTACCCTAACACTATCACCAACTTTGTTTCTCAATGCAGTAAGTGCTTTTTGGTGGGGTAATTGTGCTGACCTATACATCTTCAGGTGTGTTAGCTGTGTGTCATTTGCAAACTTTGGTAATAGATGCACTTACATTTTAGTCACATTCTTAGGGTCTTTTTGCAGAATGTGCCCTTTGGAGTAGATTTTCAGTGCTAACTATGCTTCTTTGTAGTGCTTTAAAGTACTGCTGATGGAGCTGCAACTTCAAGCCACCACGTGGTAATGAGTTGCATCAAGAAAACTCATTGGAGTCTAATTGACCACTCATCAACTTCTAATGGCATGCATGAATTTAAGATGATGGTTGTCTGTTCATCAAGTACAAATAGTCCTATTGTTTACCTATCATTGTCAAGACCATTGAAACTTCATGAAAAAGAAGGCAGAGTTGGGTGGAAATGGCTGCATTCTGTATTTAAGATGGGCAAATCTGAGAAAGGAACAACACTTCCACTGCAACTGGTACACAGCACAGAAAATGCCAGAAAGAAACATCGGGACTAAGGAGAAGCCATAAGCAAAGAGGATTGCTCACTGCAAGTCTGTGATATTGGCCCAACTTGAGCACTGAGATGTGTTTGAATTCAGTAAGTGCTACTTGGTGGGGTGGCTGTACATGACAAATGCTACAGACTGAAACTGAAGAATGATGTCATTGGAATCACATTCAGATCACCTTAAATGGAGACACTGATGATTT
The DNA here is from genome assembly GCA_005408345.1 of Macquaria australasica. Classification (NCBI taxonomy): domain Eukaryota; kingdom Metazoa; phylum Chordata; class Actinopteri; order Centrarchiformes; family Percichthyidae; genus Macquaria; species Macquaria australasica. Next base: position 8,540 of record SEMN01002348.1, read on the forward strand.
TTATGCTCATAAGTGCTTCTCTTTGGGGTTGTCTTGGTTGTGAGTTCTTCAACAGACATATCACTGTCACTTTCATCATTTTCACATGACTAGCTAAATGCATACATTTGTCACCAACATTACCCAAACGTGAGCACTGACTTGAATTCTGAATGCAGTAAGTGCTTCTTGTTGGGGTCGTTTTGGTGACCTCTGACATCCTATCATTCATCAGTTTTCATCAGTAAGTAGAATTACCCTGATTTGAGCATTAACTTGACTGTTAAATTCAGAAAGTGTTACTTGTTGGGGCATTTTTACCTGGCAAAAGCAACTGAGTGTATTGGATGGCATATTTTGTGAGAATCAATCTCAGATCACTTCAAATAGAGCCACTGGTGATTTGCTGAACTTTGAAGTCCTAGAATTCATCAGGACAGTGATTCGAAACAATTTGTTGCTGGGTGACAAGTGATATAGAATGTTCTGTTACAGAATGTTACTTGAGTGTGACGTCATTGGAATCACATTCAGATCACCTCAAATGGAGACACTGATGATTTTTATGTTCATAAGTGCTTCTCTTTGGGGTTGTCTTGGTTGTGAGTTCTTCAACAGACATATCACATATCACTGTCTCATCATTTTCACAGGACTGGCTAAATGCATACATCTGTAATCAACATTACCCAAACATTGACTTGAGTTGTGAATGCAGTAAGTGCTTCTTGTTGGGGTAGTTTTGGTGACCTCTGAAGTCCTGTAATTCATCAGGACAGGTGAAGAAAGCTGTTTTGACAATTTAGGTCAGTCAGTAGTATTACCCTGACTTGAGCACTGACTTGACTGTTAAATTCAGTAAGTGCTACTTGTTGGGGCAGTTGTAACTGACAAAAGCAACTGAATGTAATGGGTGCCATTTTTTGTGAGAATCAACCTCAGATCACTTCAAATAGAAACACTGGTGATTCTTGTGTTCATAAGTGCATCTCTTTGGCGTTGTTTTGGTTCTGACAATCTCTTTGATGGAAAAATATCCACAGAACTGTTTGAAGAAATCACTTCTATAATTCGGATGCAGATTTCAGTGAGAGATACACTTCAACTTAAGCAACTTTTTGACTCCAATGCTAAGAAAGTGCTATATAGTTGTGGTGTCACTCTGATTGGATTCAATGCAATACAGATTTTCTCATCAACAGCTAAAATTGGTCATTATTATTACCCTAACACTATCACCAACTTTGTTTCTCAATGCAGTAAGTGCTTTTTGTTGGGGTAATTGTGCTGACCTATACATCTTCAGGTGTGTTAGCTGTGTGTCATTTACAAACTTTGGTAATAGATGCACTTACATTTTAGTCACATTCTTAGGGTCTTTTTGCAGAATGTGCCCTTTGGAGTAGATTTTCAGTGCTAACTATGCTTCTTTGTATTGCTTTAAAGTACTGCTGATGGAGCTGCAACTTCAAGCCACCACATGGTAATGAGTTGCATCAAGAAAACTCATTGGAGTCTAATTGACCACTCATCAACTTCTAATGGCATGCATGGATTTAAGATGATGATTTGTCTGTTCATCAGAAGTACAAATAGTTCTATCGTTTACTTACCATTGTCAAGACCACTGAAACTTCATGAAAAAGAAGGCGGAGTTGGGTGGAAGTGGCTGCATTCTGTATTTAAGATGGGCAAATCTGTGCATGAAACAACACTTCCACTGCAACTGGGACACAACACAGAAAATGCCAGAAAGAAACATCTGGACTAAGGAGAAGCCGTGAGCAAAGAAGATCGCTCACTGCAAATCTGTGATATTGGCCCAACTTGAGCATTGAGATGTATTTGAATTCAGTAAGTGCTACTTGGTGGGGTGGCTGTACATGACAAATGCTACAGACTGTAACTAAAGAATGATGTCATTGGAATCACATTCAGATCACCTCAAATGGACACACTGATGACTTTTATGTTCTTTGGGGCTGTCTTGGTTGTGAGTTCTTCAAGAGACATATCACTGTCACTTTCATCATTTTCACGACTAGCTAAATGCATACATTTGTCA
>SEMN01002349.1:0-10572 GCA_005408345.1 Macquaria australasica
AAGCAACATTCTGTAACAGAACATTCTGCAGCACTTGTCACCCAGCAACAAATGGTTTAGAATCACTGTCCTGAGGTCAGCAAATCACTGGTGGCTGTATTTGAGATTGATTCTCACAAAATACGGCATCCAATACACTCGGTTGCTTTTGTCAGTTAAAACTGCCCCAACAAGTAGCACTTACTGAATTTAACAGTCAAGTCAATGTCAAAAAGACGTTAAGCTCCTGGGGATGTCGAGACTCGACTTCTCCAGGAAGCTTATCAAAAAAAAGAAAAACGTTGAATTTTACCCCTGATGAGTTTAACCGCATTGTGACCCTGCCATTCAGTAAAGGGTTTGATGTAAGCTTTCGTACGGCTATTTTGTTTAAAGACTTTGGGACACGCTTTGAAAATACGAAATCCCAGTTTTCCTCTTTCACTGTTGAGAAACTGACCGATAATGCCTTTGTCAGAATGTTAGCTGAGACAGAGAATGCGGATGACATTTGTTTGTGGTTGGGGAGATACTGCACCGTGAAAGGCCAGGCTACCAAAGTGAGAGATGAAGATGGCATTTGGAACTGCGCTTGGAGGGTCCCCATTCAACAATGGCAGGACCCTCAGGGATTCCGGGGCCTGAAACATCTGCCGTCTGTGATAATTCTGGGAAATAACAGGGGCTACATTAGTTACCAGGGCCAGCCCAAGCTCTGAAGAGAAATTGGGCATGCTTTTGAGGAATGTACCAAGGGCAGAAAGTGTAATCTCTGTGGAGAAACAAACCACCTCTTCAGAGACTGCCCTAAATCATTTGCCAACAAACTGAAGAGAGGAAAGCGAATGGAGAACAAACAAAATGGCGGACAAGACGAAGCAGTTAGAGAGCTAATTGAAGAGGCTGGGCTAGAAAATTCAAATCTCCTGTCAAATCCCGTGATTGGAGAACAGGGATCAGGTGAGACAGGAGAGGGGGAGGGGCCTGCTATTGCCCCACAAGTGGAGAATAGTGAGGAAGATGGGGCAATGCAGGCAGAAGACAGAGCTAGCACAGAACAGGAAAATGACCAGTCACAGGGCGATGGCGAGGATGTCCCCCTCCCCAATGCCCAGCAGGCCAAGAGACCTATATCAGAATTGTCCTCTGAGTCTCCTGGAGTCTCAGAGAAGAGGGGAAGAGCTGGGAGCCACTCAGACAGTTCATCTGTGGAGGAAGCCAGAGTCTTCCCCTCCAATTCTCCGAGTGAGGTCTCTTTTTTAACCGTAGCTCTACAATCAAGCCCTAAGGACTCAAAATTCAATGCGACCACGCGTCCGAGGCCGACCCCTAGAGTCCGACAGGGGAATGAAGCTCAACCCGTCACCTTTCACCCATGAGAGTGAAGGAAGAGCTCCATTCACAAGAAATTGACTAACTGCTCTTTTAGCATTGTAATTCCCTTTTTAGTCTTTTAAGATCTCATACCTGTTATTTTTAAGTGCTTGGGAGGAGGTGCTAAGAAGCAGCCATTGTTATGCGCAATTAAAATGACTGCACCACGACAAGGGAGAACTGTTCCAGGAGGTGGCCTCAATAAGCAAACAGTTAGGGCTAATCGCTTCTCGGCCTTTTGGCTAAGATCAAGTGTAGTATCTGTTCTTATCAGTTTAATATCTGATATGTCCTCTATAAAGGGACAACATATTAATTGGGTTTTTGGCACCAGGAGCTGAAAAAGGGGCTTGCTCCGTTCACTCCACGCATCGACCCGGTATTGCAGTGCCGCCGGGCACGGTGCGCCCTTCACCTGACTTGTGGAAAAAACAAACACCGACTCAAAGAGAGAAGTTCCTCGCTCTACTTGGCATTGGACCAAAAGGCGGGAGTCAAGGTGGATTGCAGTATTTACGGCTTGGACGTGCGGCAAAACCCTCTGTTGGCTCACTGATGTCCCTCGTGGAACCTCATTGGGGTCCAAGTCTCAAAACCCTGTTTGTCAGCCGTGAGAACTGGGGGAGAAAGTGCAGAGCAGAATCAACAGCCAGGTGAAGCCTCAAAAAATGCAGCAAGATTTGCACTTTTGATTGGCAGAAAAAGAGGGAATATTGCCCTGTTGCGACCGTTATACAATACCTGTTAGATGTGCCCTGCATTTTCCCTCCCCTTCTCTCCCTTGTCACAGAGAGTCTGCAAGAGCCTGAGTATTTCTGATGTCTGGTAGCCTGCGTCTAAAAGCCAGGCCTTCATTTCTCCGCAATCCGATTGGATAGGGCCTGTGATATAGCGTGGGGGTGGGTGTGGCCTGGTATTTGGGACTCGATAAGCAGAGCGAGGCTTACCGTGAGGGTAGTGACTGGGACGACTAGGCTCGTCTGCTGCTCCTGAGGACAGGCCCGTACTTACTCGGGTTTCTCTTCATCACGTACAAGTCTTTCGCCTTTTACTAAAGACTTCCGTGGAGAGGAACAACAATGAGTTCAACCTATTTTTGGCAGGCTTTGCCGTTTAGCTGAGCCTTGTGCGTTTGTGAAAAGCAAGAAACTGGCAGTTAACAAGATTACGAGCTGCAACGTGAGTCAGGGTGATACTACTGACTGATTAAAAACGGTCACGACAGTTTTCTTCACCTGTCCTGATGAGTTATAGGACTTCGGAGGTCACCAAACCTATCCCAACAACAAGCACTTACTGCGTTCAGAACTCAAGTCAGTGCTTATGTTGGTGACAATTGTATGCATTTAGCTAGTCATGTGAAAATGATGAAAGTGACAGTGATATGTCTGTTGAACAACTCACAACCAAGACAGCCCCAAAGAAAAGCACTTATGAACACAACAATCTCCAGTGTTTCCATTTGAGGTGGCCTGAATGTGATTCCAATGACATCACACTCAAGTAACATTCTGTAACAGAACATTCTGTAGCACTTGTCACCCAGCAGCAAATGGTTTAGAATCACTGTCCTGATGTATTGTAGGACTTCAAAGGCCGTGACATCACACTTAAGTAACGTTCTGTAACAGAACATTCTGTAGCTCTTGTCACCCAGCAACAAATTATTTAGAATCACTGTCCTGATGAATTCTAGGACTGCAAAGGTCAGCAAATCACCGGTGGCTGTATTTGAGATTGATTCTCACAAAATACGGCATCCAATACACTCGGTTGCTTTTGTCAGTTAAAACTGCCCCAACAAGTAGCACTTACTGAATTTAACATTCAAGTCAATGTCAAAAAGATGTTAAGCTCCTGGGGATGTCGAGACTCGACTTCTCCAGGAAGCTTATCCAAAAAAAGAAAAACGTTGAATTTTACCCCTGATGAGTTTAACCGCATTGTGACCCTGCCATTCAGTAAAGGGTTTGATGTAAGCTTTCGTACGGCTATTTTGTTTAAAGACTTTGTGACACGCTTTGAAAATACGAAATCCCAGTTTTCCTCTTTCACTGTTGAGAAACTGACCGATAATGCCTTTGTCAGAATGTTTGCTGAGACAGAGAATGCGGATGACATTTGTTTGTGGTTGGGGAGATACTGCACCGTGAAAGGCCAGGCTACCAAAGTGAGAGATGAAGATGGCATTTGGAACTGCGCTTGGAGGGTCCCCATTCAACAATGGCAGGACCCTCGGGGATTCCGGGGCCTGAAACATCTGCCGTCTGTGATAATTCTGGGAAATAACAGGGGCTACATTCGTTACCAGGGCCAGCCCAAGCTCTGAAGAGAAATTGGGCATGCTTTTGAGGAATGTACCAAGGTCAGAAAGTGTAATCTCTGTGGAGAAACAAACCACCTCTTCAGAGACTGCCCTAAATCATTTGCCAACAAACTGAAGCGAGGAAAGCGAATGGAGAACAAACAAAATGGCGGACAAGACGAAGCAGTTAGAGAGCTAATTGAAGAGGCTGGGCTAGAAAAGTCAAATCTCCTGTCAAATCCCGTGATTGGAGAACAGGGATCAGGTGAGGCAGGAGAGGGGGAGGGGCCTGCTATTGCCCCACAAGTGGAGAATAGTGAGGAAGATGGGGCAATGCAGGCAGAAGACAGAGCTAGCACAGAACAGGAAAATGACCAGTCACAGGGCGATGGCGAGGATGTCCCCCTCCCCAATGCCCAGCAGGCCAAGAGACCTATATCAGAATTGTCCTCTGAGTCTCCTGGAGTCTCAGAGAAGAGGGGAAGAGCTGGGAGCCACTCAGACAGTTCATCTGTGGAGGAAGCCAGAGTCTTCCCCTCCAATTCTCCGAGTGAGGTCTCTTTTTTAACCGTAGCTCTACAATCAAGCCCTAAGGACTCAAAATCCAATGCGACCACGCGTCCGAGGCCGACCCCTAGAGTCCGACAGGGGAATGAAGCTCAACCCCGTCACCTTTCACCCATGAGAGTGAAGGAAGATCTCCATTCACAAGAAATTGACTAACTGCTCTTTTAGCATTGTAATTCCCTTTTTAGTCTTTTAAGATCTCATACCTGTTATTTTTAAGCGCTTGGGAGGAGGTGCTAAGAAGCAGCCATTGTTATGCGCAATTAAAATGACTGCACAACGACAAGGGAGAACTGTTCCAGGAGGTGGCCTCAATAAGCAAACAGTTAGGGCTCATCGCTTCTCGGCCTTTTGGCTAAGATCAAGTGTAGTATCTGTTCTTATCAGTTTAATATCTGATATGTCCTCTATAAGGGGACAACATATTAATTGTATTTTTGGCACCAGGAGCTGAAAAAGGGGCTTGCTCCGTTCACTCCACGCATCGACCCGGTATTGCAGTGCCGCCGGGCACGGTGCGCCCTTCACCTGACTTGTGGAAAAAACAAACACCGACTCAAAGAGAGAAGCTCCTCGCTCTACTTGGCATTGGACCAAAAGGCGTGAGTCAAGGTGGATTGCAGTATTTACGGCTTGGACGTGCGGCAAAACCCTCTGTTGGCTCACTGATGTCCCTCGTGGAACCTCATTGGGGTCCAAGTCTCAAAACACTGTGTGTCAGCCGTGAGAACTGGGGGAGAAAGTGCAGAGCAGAATCAACAGCCAGGTGAAGCCTCAAAAAATGCAGCAAGATTTGCACTTTTGATTGGCAGAAAAAGAGGGACTATTGCCCTGTTGCGACCGTTATACAATACCTGTTAGATGTGCCCTGCATTTTCCCTCCCCTTCTCTCACTTGTCACAGAGAGTCTGCAAGTGCCTGAGTATTTCTGATGTCTGGTAGCCTGCGTCTTAAAGCCAGGCCTTCATTTCTCCGCAATCCGATTGGATAGGGCCTGTGATAGAGCGTCGGGGTGGGTGTGGCCTGGTATTTGGGACTCGATAAGCAGAGCGAGGCTTACCGTGAGGGTAGTGACTGGGACGACTAGGCTCGTCGGCTGCTCCTGAGGACAGGCCCGTACTTACTCGGGTTTCTCTTCATCACGTACAAGTCTTTCGCCTTTTACTAAAGACTTCCGTGGAGAGGAACAACAATGAGTTCAACCTATTTTTGGCAGGCTTTGCCGTTTAGCTGAGCCTTGTGCGTTTGTGAAAAGCAAGAAACTGGCAGTTAACAAGATTACGAGCTGCAACGTGAGTCAGTGTGATACTACGGACTGATTAAAAACGGTCACGACAGTTTTCTTCACCTGTCCTGATGAGTTATAGGACTTCGGAGGTCACCAAACCTATCCCAACAACAAGCACTTACTGCGTTCAGAACTCAAGTCAGTGCTTATGTTGGTGACAATTGTATGCATTTAGCTAGTCATGTGAAAATGATGAAAGTGACAGTGATATGTCTGTTGAACAACTCGCAACCAAGACAGCCCCAAAGAAAAGCACTTATGAACACAACAATCTCCAGTGTTTCCATTTGAGGTGGCCTGAATGTGATTCCAATGACATCAAGCTTAAGTAACATTCTGTAACAGAACATTCTGTAGCACTTGTCACCCAGCAGCAAATGGTTTAGAATCGCTGTCCTGATGTATTGTAGGACTTCAAAGGCCGTGACATCACACTTAAGTAACGTTCTGTAACAGAACATTCTGTAGCACTTGTCACCCAGCAACAAATTATTTAGACTCACTGTCCTGATGAATTCTAGGACTGCAAAGGTCAGCAAATCACCGGTGGCTGTATTTGAGATTGATTCTCACAAAATACGGCATCCAATACACTCGGTTGCTTTTGTCAGTTAAAACTGCCACAACAAGTAGCACTTACTGAATTTAACAGTCAAGTCAATGTCAAAAAGACGTTAAGCTCCTGGGGATGTCGAGACTCGACTTCTCCAGGAAGCTTATCCAAAAAAAGAAAAACGTTGAATTTTACCCCTGATGAGTTTAACCGCATTGTGAACCTGCCATTCAGTAAAGGGTTTGATGTAAGCTTTCGTACGGCTATTTTGTTTAAAGACTTTGGGACACGCTTTGAAAATACGAAATCCCAGTTTTCCTCTTTCACTGTTGAGAAACTGACCGATAATGCCTTTGTCAGAATGTTTGCTGAGACAGAGAATGCGGATGACAGTTGTTTGTGGTTGGGGAGATACTGCACCGTGAAAGGCCAGGCTACCAAAGTGAGAGATGAAGATGGCATTTGGAACTGCGCTTGGAGGGTCCCCATTCAACAATGGCAGGACCCTCAGGGATTCCGGGGCCTGAAACATCTGCCGTCCGTGATAATTCTGGGAAATAACAGGGGCTACATTCGTTACCAGGGCCAGCCCAAGCTCTGAAGAGAAATAGGGCATGCTTTTGAGGAATGTACCAAGGGCAGAAAGTGTAATCTCTGTGGAGAAACAAACCACCTCTTCAGAGACTGCCCTAAATCATTTGCCAACAAACTGAAGCGAGGAAAGCGAATGGAGAACAAACAAAATGGCGGACAAGACGAAGCAGTTAGAGAGCTCATTGAAGAGGCTGGGCTAGAAAATTCAAATCTCCTGTCAAATCCCGTGATTGGAGAACAGGGATCAGGTGAGGCAGGAGAGGGGGAGGGGCCTGCTATTGCCCCACAAGTGGAGAATAGTGAGGAAGATGGGGCAATGCAGGCAGAAGACAGAGCTAGCACAGAACAGGAAAATGACCAGTCACAGGGCGATGGCGAGGATGTCCCCCTCCCCAATGCCCAGCAGGCCAAGAGACCTATATCAGAATTGTCCTCTGAGTCTCCTGGAGTCTCAGAGAAGAGGGGAAGAGCTGGGAGCCACTCAGACAGTTCATCTGTGGAGGAAGCCAGAGTCTTCCCCTCCAATTCTCCGAGTGAGGTCTCTTTTTTAACCGTAGCTCTACAATCAAGCCCTAAGGACTCAAAATCCAATGCGACCACGCGTCCGAGGCCGACCCCTAGAGTCCGACAGGGGAATGAAGCTCAACCCCGTCACCTTTCACCAATGAGAGTGAAGGAAGAGCTCCATTCACAAGAAATTGACTAACTGCTCTTTTAGCATTGTAATTCCCTTTTTAGTCTTTTAAGATCTCATACCTGTTATTTTTAAGCGCTTGGGAGGAGGTGCTAAGAAGAAGCCATTGTTATGCGCAATTAAAATGACTGCACCACGACAAGGGAGAACTGTTCCAGGAGGTGGCCTCAATAAGCAAACAGTTAGGGCTCATCGCTTCTCGGCCTTTTGGCTAAGATCAAGTGTAGTATCTGTTCTTATCAGTTTAATATCTGATATGTCCTCTCTAAGGGGACAACATATTAATTGGATTTTTAGCACCAGGAGCTGAAAAAGGGGCTTGCTCCGTTCACTCCACGCATCGTCCCGGTATTGCAGTGCCGCCGGGCACGGTGCGCCCTTCACCTGACTTGTGGAAAAAACAAACACCGACTCAAAGAGAGAAGTTCCTCGCTCTACTTGGCATTGGACCAAAAGGCGTGAGTCAAGGTGGATTGCAGTATTTACGTCTTGGACGTGCGGCAAAACCCTCTGTTGGCTCACTGATGTCCCTCGTGGAACCTCATTGGGGTCCAAGTCTCAAAACACTGTTTGTCAGCCGTGAGAACTGGGGGAGAAAGTGCAGAGCACAATCAACAGCCAGGTGAAGCCTCAAAAAATGCAGCAAGATTTGCACTTTTGATTGGCAGAAAAAGAGGGAATATTGCCCTGTTGCGACCGTTATACAATACCTGTTAGATGTGCCCTGCATTTTCCCTCCCCTTCTCTCACTTGTCACAGAGAGTCAGCAAGAGCCTGAGTATTTCTGATGTCTGGTAGCCTGCGTCTTAAAGCCAGGCCTTCATTTCTCCGCAATCCGATTGGATAGGGCCTGTGATATAGCGTGGGGGTGGGTGTGGCCTGGTATTTGGGACTCGATAAGCAGAGTGAGGCTTACCGTGAGGGTAGTGACTGGGACGACTAGGCTCGTCGGCTGCTCCTGAGGACAGGCCCGTACTTACTCGGGTTTCTCTTCATCACGTACAAGTCTTTCGCCTTTTACTAAAGACTTCCGTGGAGAGGAACAACAATGAGTTCGACCTATTTTTGGCAGGCTTTGCCGTTTAGCTGAGCCTTGTGCGTTTGTGAAAAGCAAGAAACTGGCAGTTAACAAGATTACGAGCTGCAGCGTGAGTCAGGGGGATACTACGGACTGATTAAAAACGGTCACGACAGTTTTCTTCACCTGTCCTGATGAGTTATAGGACTTCGGAGGTCACCAAACCTATCCCAACAACAAGCACTTACTGCGTTCAGAACTCAAGTCAGTGCTTATGTTGGTGAAAAATGTATGCATTTAGCTAGTCATGTGAAAATGATGAAAGTGACAGTGATATGTCTGTTGAACAACTCGCAACCAAGACAGCCCCAAAGAAAAGCACTTATGAACACAACAATCTCCAGTGTTTCCATTTGAGGTGGCCTGAATGTGATTCCAATGACATCACGCTTAATTAACATTCTGTAACAGAACATTCTGTAGCACTTGTCACCCAGCAGCAAATGGTTTAGAATCGCTGTCCTGATGTATTGTAGGACTTCAAAGGCCGTGACATCACACTTAAGTAACGTTCTGTAACAGAACATTCTGTAGCACTTGTCACCCAGCAACCAATTATTTAGAATCACTGTCCTGATGAATTCTAGGACTGCAAAGGTCAGCAAATCACCGGTGGCTGTATTTGAGATTGATTCTCACAAAATACGGCATCCAATACACTCGGTTGCTTTTGTCAGTTAAAACTGCCCCAACAATTAGCACTTACTGAATTTAACAGTCAAGTCAATGTCAAAAAGACGTTAAGCTCCTGGGGATGTCGAGACTCGACTTCTCCAGGAAGCTTATCCAAAAAAAGAAAAACGTTGAATTTTACCCCTGATGAGTTTAACCGCATTGTGACCCTGCCATTCAGTAAAGGGTTTGATGTCAGCTTTCGTACGGCTATTTTGTTTAAAGACTTTGGGACACGCTTTGAAAATACGAAATCCCAGTTTTCCTCTTTCACTGTTGAGAAACTGACCGATAATGCCTTTGTCAGAATGTTAGCTGAGACAGAGAATGCGGATGACATTTGTTTGTGGTTGGGGAGATACTGCACCGTGAAAGGCCAGGCTACCAAAGTGAGAGATGAAGATGGCATTTGGAACTGCGCTTGGAGGGTCCCCATTCAACAATGGCAGGACCCTCAGGGATTCCGGGGCCTGAAACATCAGCCGTCTGTGATAATTCTGGGAAATAACAGGGGCTACATTCGTTACCAGGGCCAGCCCAAGCTCTGAAGAGAAATTGGGCATGCTTTTGAGGAATGTACCAAGGTCAGAAAGTGTAATCTCTGTGGAGAAACAAACCACCTCTTCAGAGACTGCCCTAAATCATTTGCCAACAAACTGAAGCGAGGAAAGCGAATGGAGAACAAACAAAATGGCGGACAAGACGAAGCAGTTAGAGAGCTAATTGAAGAGGCTGGGCTAGAAAATTCAAATCTCCTGTCAAATCCAGTGATTGGAGAACAGGGATCAGGTGAGGCAGGAGAGGGGGAGGGGCCTGCTATTGCCCCACAAGTGGAGAATAGTGAGGAAGATGGGGCAATGCAGGCAGAAGACAGAGCTAGCACAGAACAGGAAAATGACCAGTCACAGGGCGATAGCGAGGATGTCCCCCTCCCAAATGCCCAGCAGGCCAAGAGACCTATATCAGAATTGTCCTCTGAGTCTCCTGGAGTCTCAGAGAAGAGGGGAAGAGCTGGGAGCCACTCAGACAGTTCATCTGTGGAGGAAGCAAGAGTCTTCCCCTCCAATTCTCCGAGTGAGGTCTCTTTTTTAACCGTAGCTCTACAATCAAGCCCTAAGGACTCAAAATCCAATGCGACCACGCGTCCGAGGCCGACCCCTAGAGTCCGACAGGGGAATGAAGCTCAACCCCGTCACCTTTCACCCATGAGAGTGAAGGAAGAGCTCCATTCACAAGAAATTGACTAACTGCTCTTGTAGCATTGTAATTCCCTTTTTAGTCTTTTAAGATCTCATACCTGTTATTTTTAAGCGCTTGGGAGGAGGTGCTAAGAAGCAGCCATTGTTATGCGCAATTAAAATGACAGCACCACGACAAGGGAGAACTGTTCCAGGAGGTGGCCTCAATAAGCAAACAGTTAGGGCTCATCGCTTCTCGGCCTTTTGGCTAAGATCAAGTGTAGTATCTG
>SEMN01002350.1:0-10554 GCA_005408345.1 Macquaria australasica
GGGTCACCTGAGTCAGCCCTACTATAAGCTTTATCAAAGAGGAGAGTCTTAAGCCTACTCTTAAATGTGAGGAGGTTGTCCGCCTCCCGTACACAAACTGGGATCTGGTTCCACAGGAGAGGAGCTTGATAGCTGAAGGCTCTGGCTCCCATTCTACTTTTAGATACTCTAGGAACCACAAGGAACCCTGCATTCTGGGAGCGCAGTGCTCTAATGGGGTAATAGGGTACTATGAGCTCTTTGAGATATGATGGTGCCTGACCATTTAGGGCTTTGAAGGTGAGGAGAAGGATTTTTAAATTCTATTCTGGATTTTACAGGGAGCCAGTGTAGAGAAGCTAATATTGGAGAAATATGTTCTCTTTTTCTGGTTCTTGTCAGTAAACGTGCCGCAGCATTCTGAATCAGCTGGAGAGTCTTAAGGGATTTATTGGGGCAGCCTGTTAATAGAGAGTTGCAATAATCCAGCCTAGACGTAACAAATGCATGGACTAGTTTTTCTGCATCTTTTTGAGATGGGATGTGCCTGATTTTTGCAATGTTACGTAAGTGAAAAAAGGCAGTTCTTGAAGTTTGTTTTATGTGGGAGTTAAAGGACATATCCTGATCAAAGATAGCTCCAAGATTCCTTACGGTTTCGCTGGAGGCCAGGGCAATGCCATCTAGAGAAACTATATCTTTAGATAATGTGTTTCGAAGGTGTTCGGGGCCAAGTACAATAACTTAGGTTTTGTCTGAGTTTAACATCAGAAAATTGCAGGTCATCCAGGTTTTTATGTCCTTAAGGCATGCTTGAAGTTTAGCTAATTGATCGGTTTCATCTGGCTTGATCGATAAATATAATTGGGTATCATCTGCATAACAATGAAAATGTATGGAGTGCTTCCTAATAATATTGCCTAAAGGAAGCATATATAAGGTGAATAGAATTGGTCCAAGCACAGAACCTTGTGGAACTCTGTGACTAACTTTGGCGTGCATAGAGGATTCATCGTTAACATGTACAAACTGATATCGATCTGATAAATAGGATTTAAACCAGCTTAGTGCGGTGCCTTTAATGCCAATTAAATGTTCTAGTCTCTGTAATATAATGTGATGGTCAATGGTATCGAATGCGGCACTAAGATCTAGTAAGACAAGTACAGAGACAAGTCCTTTGTCGGATGCAATTAGAAGGTCATTTGTAACTTTCACCAGTGCTGTCTCTGTGCTATGATGCACTCTAAATCCTGACTGAAAATCCTCAAACAACTTGTTGTTGTGTAGAAAGTCACACAACTGATTGGCGACTGCTTTCTCAAGGACCTTAGAGAGAAAAGGAGGGTTAGATATAGGTCTATAATTTGACAAAATCCCTGGATCAAGAGTGGGCTTTTAAGAAGAGGCTTAATTACAGCTACTTTAAAGGACTGTGGCACATAGCCTTTTAATAAGGACAGATTGATCATATCTAGTAAATAAGTGCTAACTAAAGGTAAAATTTCTTTAAGCAGCCTAGTTGGGACAGGGTCTAAGAGACACGTTGATGGCTTAGATGAGGAAATCATGGAAGTTAATTGATTAAGGTTGATGGGAGAAAAGCAGTCTAAATGTACAGGTTTTACAGTTGTTTCTAAGGTTCCTGTGTTTGAAGATAAGTCAGTACCAACTGAGGGCAGGAGGTGTTGAATTTTGTCTCTAATAGTTAGAATTTTATCATTAAAGAAGCTCATGAAGTCATTACTACTGAGGTCTATAGGAATACATGGCTCAACAGAGCTGTGACTCTCTGTCAGCCTGGCTACAGTGCTGAACAGAAACCTGGGGTTGTTCTTATTTTTCTCTATTAATGATGAGTAGTAAGCTGCTCTGGCATTACGGAGGGCCTTCCTATAAATTTTAAGACTAACTTGCCAGGCTAAACGTGATTCTTCCAGATTGGTGGAATGCCAATTCCTTTCAAGTTTTCGCGATGTTTGTTTTAATTTGCGGGTTTGAGGGTTATACCATGGAGCTAACCTCCTCTGTTTTATTATCTTCTTTTTTAGAGGGGCGATAGAGTCGAGTGTTATTCGTAGTGAGCCTGCAGCACTATCAACAAGATGATCAATTTGGGAGGGACTAAAGGTAGCATAGGAGTCATCTGTTACATTGAGACATGGAACTGAATTAAATGCCGATGGAATCACTTCCTTAAATTTAGCTACAGCACTATCAGATAGACATCTAGTGTAGGAATGTTTGCCCAATGGTTTTGCAGTCTAGCAATAGGAATTCAAAAGTTAATAGAAAATGGTCTGATAAAAAAGAATTCTGTGGAAAGACTATTAGATGTTCAATTTCAATGCCATAAACAAGAACAAGGTCGAGGGTGTGGTTAAAACAGTGAGTGGGTTTATGTACACTCTGACAGAAGCCAATCGAATCTAGTAATGAGATAAACGCAGCACTAAGGCATCATTTTCTACATCCACATGAATATTAAAATCACCTACAATAATTATTTTATCTGTTTTAAGGACTAAACTTGATAAGAACTCTGAGAATTCAGATAAAAATTCAGAGTACGGTCCAGGAGCTCGGTATACTATAACAAATAGAATTGGCTGTAGTGTTTTACAGGTTGGGTGTGAAAGGCTAAGAACAAGGCTTTCGAACGAGTTATAATTTAGTTTAGGTTTAGGTTTGATTAATAGGCTTGAGTCGAAGATGGCTGCAACTCCACCTCCTCGGCCTGAGCCTCGAGGAATGTGAGTATTAATGTGACTGGGGGGGGTGGATTCATTTAGGCTAACATATTCACCTTGACACAGCCAGGTTTCAGTGAGACAAAATAAATCAATATTATGATCTGATATTAGATCGTTTACTAGAACAGCTTTAGATGAGAGATCTGATGTTTAAGAGTCCACATTTAATTCTCCTATTTTGTTGTACTGTTGCAGTGGAGGTTTTACTTTTTATTAGGTTTTTATGTGTAACTCCTCTTCTGTTTACTTTGGATTTAAATAAATGAGACAATCACGTTCACCTGAGCAACGTCAGCTTGCGATCAATCCAGCGGCAAAAGGGTCTTATATACCATCTATATATCATTTATATACTATCTATATATCATCTATATACATCTATATGTAATTTATATACCATCTATATACCATCTATATATCATTTATATACATCTATATATCAGCTATATACTATCTATATATCTATATACCATCTATATATCATTTATATACCATCTATATATCATCTATATATCATTTATATACCATCTACATACATCTATATATCATCTATATATCATTTATATACATCTATATATCATTTATATACCATCTATATACCATCTATATACCATCTATATATCATTTATATACCATCAATATATCATCTATATATCATTTATATACCATCTATATACCATCTCTATGAGTTAAAGTGTCCAGTGGACTACTACTACTTGGCTTCTTCTTCTTCTTCTTCTTCTCCTGCTCCTCCTCCTTCCCTCCACCTTTAAATACTTTTAAATGGTCTACAGCCCTGACTGAAACACACCAATCAGACGACAGCTGACTAACAGCTGTTTCTTCATCACTAATGAGGCTGAAAAAGAAAAAAAAAATTCATCCATAAAGTTGAGATTGAAAGTTCAGTCTCACCTCCAGGCCCCCTCAGTAGCTGTTCTGGAGCTTTCAGTCACATCACATGATCTTCATCAGCAGATGGTTTGCCCATTGTGACGTGGACTTGCAGATGTTCACTTTCCCTTTTTCTCCCCGGAGTTCATTTGAAGCTTATTTCATATTTTTCTGACTAAATATCTATGAACTTGACGGAAGATAAATTTAGTTAAATTAAGATGTAAAAAATGGATTGAGTGTTTCTCCTCCAGTCTTATTCCTGATGGTGTGGAGGAGGATTTGAAACACTTAAAAAATTCACAGAATATAGCACTGAACAGTAAATAAAAGAATAAAATGGATAATAAATGTTTTGGGGCGAATTTGAGTTCAATATCAAATGATTTACTATGAAGTATTTAACTTCTTAATATTAAAGAATTAAAATGTTATTATAGTGTTATAATACATCATAACATTTATTTTCAACCACAGCTCCTCAGAAAGGAAGAGTAAATGGAGATATTGAGGCTCCTGTAGAGAAACTGAAGTTGATGAGAGCCTCAGGCCAACACACAGATGTGAGGAGGACTGTCCAGATGTTGAACCTCTGTAATTAAAGTCTCTCAGGTCAGAGTCTGAAGCTGCTGCAGTGACTTCAGTCAGACAGCAGAGGGAGCTCACAGAAATATCACAGTCTGTTCACCTGCGTTGACCTTTCAGCTGAAAAGTTTGATACTTTCAGAGAAAATACAGGTTTTCTTTTCAGTTTTTCTTTTCATGTAATTTGGATGAACTGACCCTCTAAAGCTGCATTCATTGTGTGTTTGTGTGTTTTTGTCACCAGGGGGCAGAAGAACTCCAGGTGAAACTGACAGACACATACCTGCCACACCTGCCACACCTGCCTCCACATCCAGCAACACCATCACTCATCTGGAGTGGTGTTTGTGTCCATTTGATTAATGTAAGTCCAGTAATCAATCTCTTTAAGCTCTGTTTCTTGTGCCAACTCCTTACACACACACACACACAGATATCATACACACATACGTACTTACAAACATACCTACATACTTACAAACTTACACACTCACTTTGATACCTACATACAGTACATATCTAAATGCATACATTCATAATATAGTATGCCATAAAAAACGTCATAGTATAGCATGTCGTAAAAAAACATCATAGTATAGTAAGTCGTAAAAAATATCATAGTGTCATAAAAATCAAGATTCAAGATTCAAGATCAAGATTCAAGATTCTTTATTTGTCATTTCCCGAGTATTTACATACCCAGAGAAACGAAAAAAACTGTTCCTCAACTAGTGCAATAAAATAAAATAAAATCAAACATTCAACAAACATTGACAACTTAAATTAGAAAAATGGATGTATAAGAATTAAATATAATAAAATAGCAGCACATTAAAATGGACAGGTAAGAAATCTGAAATCAGATAAATAAATTACATTGTGCTAGGGACTGGAAGGTGATGGAGATTGTTTAACAGTCTTACAGCTTGTGGAAAGAAGCTGTTGAGCATCCTGCTGGACCTGCAGCGGATGCTCCTGTATCTCTTCCCTGAAGGCAGGAGTAAGAACAAACCTTGAGAGGGGTGATGGGAGTCTTTTAACATGGTGGAGGCTCTGCGGATGCAACGCTGGTGGAAAATCTCCATCAAAAAAGAGAGGGGGCACCTATGATTTTGCTTGCTGTCTTCACCACTCTGTTTAGCTGCTGTTGTTTGTAGGCTTTACAGTTTCCAAACCAGGATGTGATGTTATAGGTGAGGATGCTTTAAGTGGTGCCCCTGTAGAAGGTAATGAGATGTGGGATGGAGAGTCCAGCCTTTCTGAGTCTCCGGAGGGGATGTAGCCGCTGCTGTGCCTTTTTGACAACTGCTGTGGTATTGGTGGTGGATGTCAGGTCGTCAGATAGGTGAACTCCCAGAAACCTGATGCTCCTGACCCTCTCCACCGCAGCTCCGTCGATTGTCAGTGGTTTGTGGTGCCTGTCACCACCTCTCCTAAAGTCAATTACCATCTCCTTCGTTTTTCCACATTCAGTACCAGATTGTGAGATGAACACCATGATGTGAGTTTCTCCACCTCCATCCTGTAAGCAGACTCATCATTCCCACTAATGAGACCCACCACTGTTGTGTCATCAGCAAACTTTAGGATGTAGTTATTGCTGTGTGTAGCAGTACAGTCGTGGGTGAGCAGGCATCATAATATAGTAAGTTGTAAAAAATGTCATAGTATGTCATAAAAAAGTCATAGTATAGTATGTCATAAAAAACGTCATAGTATATCATAAAAAATGTCATAGTCTAGTATGTGATAAAACGTCATTGTGTAGTAAGTCGTATAATATGTAGTATGTCATAAAAATTGTCATAGTATAGTATGTGACAAAAAACGTCATAGTATATCATGTCATAAAAACGTCATCGTTTAGTATGTCGTAAAAAATGTTATAGTATAGTATGTCATAAAAAACGTAGTATAGTATGTCATAAAAATGTCATAGTATAGTATAAAAAACTTCATAGTATAGTATGTGATAAAAACATAGTATAGTATAACAAAAAAAACCTCATAGTATAGTATATGATAAAAAACGTCATAGTATAGTATATCATAAAAAACGTCATAGTATAGTATATCATAAAAAACGTCATAGTATAGTATATCATAAAAACGTCATAGTATACTATATCACTGATTCTTGAGATAAGGGACAAAACATGTTTCAAATCAGATTTTTTATTTCTCAATACTACATTAATATGAAATGGATATATTTGTAAAGAAAGGTCTCAACTAGCAATCATCTGAAGGAACAGGTATTTGGTAAAACACTTTTTTCTGAAAATGGACATTTATGCACTTCATAACTTGAATTATGTCAACTCCATCAGACATACTAAAAATGATTTTATTTTAATTTGATCAATCCAACAAGAATGAAAGTCCTCAAGTATCTAATAACGGTATTCAGAAATGAATTTAAGTAATAAAATGCATTATATCCAATTTTTTCTGATTTCACACTATTCTGAAATATAACATTTCTAAATTCCTTAATTTTCTACCTTCATTTTTAATTTTAAGCATATAAAACCAATGTTTTTAAACAAAGGCATCATTGTATGTAGTTCAGTTGGTATTTTAATACATAAGCACAATAAATTGAACACAGAATTATATATTTATTTGAAAATGAACAAAACCATCATCTGACGGTGTTGACAAACAACTGACGGTGTTTACAAGCAACTGATAGAGATGAAAACTCGTTAAGTATACTAGCATTTTTAGTATACTTATATGAAGAAATCTAACACAGTGTTTAAAGATATTTAATTGTAAATGTGTTATTATTATTATTATTTGTATCTGCACACTCAGGTGAATCATTTCAATTGGTAATTCGTGGGCTATTTTACATATTCAGCATTCTTAACCTTAACGTGGATTAAAAAAAACATCCTTGCTGTGTACAGTCTTAATAATTTCACAATGTGCTCTACATTGGAGCAAACACGAACTTCAAATTAAGGCTTATTGGTGCCTTGTTTTTCTTGAGATGTCCTCTCTGGGTTTCCCCTGGAAATATACAAGAAAAAATACAAGTCAACTGTCAGAGACAAATAATATTCAATATCTCAGTACAGTTTGGCTCATCTTGAATACACATTTTCTGAGCAGAGCTGCAGAGTTAAGGGTAGAGGTAAGTGTTAATATGTGACATCCTGTAACACCAACAGAAATGTTTTCAACTCTGTGGACATACAAGAGATCTGCACTGTTTTGATTTCATTTTTGTCTGACCTTCATGACTTAGGCATTGGGCAAGAGGCGTCGGACATGCTCCCTTTCTATGAAGTTCATTATGTCAGGGGCTATGCTGTAGCGCTCTCTTGTCCGGCTTGATTGCAGTGGAGATGCTGTCCCCGTTAGTAGAATGGCTTTGACTGGGCAGAAGCAGACATCCCTCCTACCATGTTTTGGGTGAGCATTTGCTGTTGGACCATGAGGGTGCAGAAACTCGACTTTCACATCTTGGTGCTCAGGGTCCACAACAATGGCTTTTGCTAGCCACCAGTGGTCATCATACACCACTGCTAGCCAGTCTCCATCCTTAATGCTGTCATGGGTTATTTCTGTGATAATGCCCTCAGGAATGTTCACAGGCTCTTCTTCCATCTCCTCCTCTATCAACTCTTCCATTTCCTCCATCTCATTTTCCATCTGCTCCATCATCATGGCCAAAGGACCCTTCTTTCTGACCCCTGCATCAGACCTCTGTTGCTCTGTGCCTCTATGCAAATAAAAAGAAGCCGGAGTAAAACATTCACAATTCAATGGCTCACTGCAAAAACATGATAGTTGCCTGTAGAGGACACTACTCTGATGTGGGATGACCTGGTGTATTTTTCTCGTTGATGGCACCTGTTTGAGTGGTTGCATGAGAAGTGTGTCATATTTTCGCATTTCTTCTTCCTCAATGTAGTACAGCTGAACACCATTCAGACTGTTGGAGATCTTTTCAAAGAACTCTTTTCCATTGGTCACGTCATTCCCATGCAGAACCAATCTGTCTGCTGTTCTTTTTACTGTTCCCCCAATGCCATCTGGAGCACCCTTGCCATGGGATGTTGGGAAATAGTTCCATGTTGCTCTGTTGAAGCCCAGTGTGGGTGGTACCTCAGAAAGGAGGAAGAAGTTTTTCTTGTTCTTATATTGCTTACTGGGACCATCTGACCAAAAGTGCACCGTGGTAACTGATGGATTTTTTTTCCGAACATCTTTTAGGATTGGATCCATGTGTGTCCAGATTGCTGCAGCATCTTGTCTCTTGGACTCTGAAACCGTGCAAAATGCTGCCTTTTCACCCTTCGTGTAACAGATTCCAGTATGCAGATTCAAGTGTGGCAAATTTTGGCCAAAATGACAGGCTTGAATTTCTGATGCATATCTGCACTTCCAAGATTCAGAAAAGTCGACATGGATGATGACTGTGTCCTCCCTGCAGGTTTCAATTGCATTTCTGTATTCTTTTGATTGATTGTGAACCAAGGACACATGTGTTGTGGTCTCACTTCTCAGTTTCTCCTCATATAGAAGGAGCAGCTCTGAAAGACTCCCGCTGTGCATAATAAGTTTTGTGTTGAAGTGGATACCATTTGCTGATTCTTCTTGAACTCGTTCCCACTGCTTCCATTCAACATGGATTCCACCTTGCTCTGGGGTCAGAACCGTGTGTTTGTTTAAGCACCATAAGCAGGTGCGAAGAAGGCAGGCCTCACTTGCTGGAGAGCAGCAAACTAACTCAAAGCTGTCCTCTAGTTTGGTCGACTTCACAACACCCAATGACCGTAGAACCTGAAGCATTAAGCATGCATTTTCATGAAAGTGACACAGACATGTCTTCCTGTCAGATGCCTTATGTGCCGTAATATAGAAGGGTTGTAAAGCACAGAAGGAAGAGTAACTGAGCTTCAGAGTTGGGTTCCTTTTGAGGAAATCGGTATGGAGGTTAATCATGGTGTCAGTCAGGATCATCCGCTGCTGCTTTATCTTGTTCCTGGTGAGGGTGTCAGTTTTATCAGTTGTCATGCGTGAAGAGTTCACACAAAACTCCTTAACGGTCTGGCTTATACCCTGGAGAAATGTTGGCTTTTTTGGTGCCATCTGTTTCTTCTCACTTACTAACTTGTACGTCAAACCAAACTGGCGGGTCCGGTGAAGGAGGCGATACTTCCTTAAAATCTTGCCTGATAATGTAAGTGGTCGACCAGTTGAGTTGTCAGTTGTTCGTCTCCGTGACACAGTTCTGTCTAGCTTCAGTTCTCGGCAGAGGACATTGTGGAAGAGAAGGGCTTTTTTTATTTTAGGATTCCTCAGTTGACTTCCTGATAGCATTCTCTCAGTTTCTGTCTGTGGAGAGTCCATTGGTGTTTTCTTTCTTCTTTTTTGTGTGCCATCTGATATGTCAACTATTTGAGCCTTCTTTCTTCGCCATGTTTGTTTTCTCTGTCGGTTTTGCTCTTTCATTAGCTTCTTGATTTTCTCTTTCAAAGCTTTGATTTCCCTTGAATGCCTTTTCCTAGTTTTTCTCCTCTCTTTCTCATTTGCAAGATCCCACCTGCTCATAGTTGGGGGCTCTTCAAAACTCTGGTCCAGTGGGCTATCCAGGGGTGTGTCTACTTGTTGTCCTGTATTCTGCACTGCCCTCCACTTTCTGGATCTTTTTTGAGCATCCTTCCAATACCTTCTCTGATACCTCTGCTCCCTTGGTTTCAATTCTCCAATGTATCTTACTTTTTTGTCTTGAACCCTCTTCTTCCACCTTTTTCTTTCTTTCTCTAGCATCTCCCTTCTACTATCTGGGTCACTGTTTACTTTTTCTCTTCTTTTTCTATGATACTCCCTATACACAATTCTTTTTCATGTAACTTTTTAAGTACTTTAATTATTATGAATTTCTTTATTTTTAACATAAATAAGACTTTACTATGTGGGACATGTTTTGTCCCTTATCTTAAGAATCAGTGATATCATAAAAAATGTCATAGTATACATAGTATGTGATAAAAAACGTCATAGTATAGTAGGTCATAAAAAACATCATAGTATATCTTAAAAAATGTCATAGTCTAGTATGTGATAAAACGTCATAGTATAATATGTGATAAAAAACGTCATAGTATAACGTAAAAAATGTACGTCATAAAAGTAATAGTATAGTATGTCGTTAAAAACATAGTATAGTAAGTTGTAAAAAATGTCATAGTATAGTATGTCATAAAAAAGTCGTAGTATAACGTAAAAAATGTACGTCATAAAAGTAATAGTATAGTATGTCGTTAAAAACATAGTATAGTAAGTTGTAAAAAATGTCATAGTATAGTATGTCATAAAAAAGTCG
>SEMN01002351.1:0-10538 GCA_005408345.1 Macquaria australasica
CTGCATCCAACACATCAACTTCGAGGACAAAATGTTGCCTAATATATCCCACCCACTGACAGGTGCCATTGTAACGAGATAATCAATGTTCTTCACTTCACCTGTCAGTGGTCATAATGTTATGGCTGATCGGTGTATATTTGAGAGTGTTATGGTTGTGTCTTTGGATTGTGTCAGACAACCTATTAGATCCTCAAAAATACAAGGTTGTTACCCCCTTATTGTGCTCGGTAATCATTGTAACCTCTCAGAATACCTATATAAAGAAAAGTCACCCACTGAAAGACAGTGCTCCATATGCTAAATGCAATAAGTTTATTGGATTGAAAAAGTTTTTTTTCCTGATGTTTACATATAATAGACTCAAGGGATCAGATGTTGTTTTGTCATAAACACAAAGGAAGACTGCAAAACAGTTAAAGCTTGTCAGAGCTTCCTCATCAGACAGACCAAGAGAGAAGAGCTCATCTCCGTCTACATTACTGAACACAGTGCTGACATGCAATACTGTTCTCTACATTAACCACTGTCACTCCAGACAGTAAAAGCCTGACAAAGATTTTACAATGGACTTTTTCAATTCTGCTCTTGGGAAAAACATCACTTTTGTGCGTCCTCCATATTTCATAATAAGTGGTTTTATTGGCATACCTAATATCAACTATTACTATGTCTTTCTCTTTTTTGTTTACATTGTTTCACTGCTGGGAAACACAGTTGTGATGGCTGTAATATATCTGGATCATAATCTGAGAACTCCAAAATATATTGCTGTTTTTAATTTAGCATTTGTGGACCTGTTTGGTAACTCTGCTCTGGTGCCGAAGGTTCTTGACATTTTTCTGTTTAACCATCCCTACATCCCTTACAATGACTGTTTGACATTCTGTTTTTTCTGCTTCACCTGCCTTTCAATGCAGGCTCTTAATCTAGTTGCACTCTCCTATGACAGACTGATAGCTATTATCTTCCCACTGCACTATCAAGTGAAGGTGACCCACAGGTTCATGCTGTCTTTGATCGCTTCTTTCTGGGTCTTTGTTATTACTGTTGTACTTATTGCAGTTGGCCTTCTTACAAGACTTTCCTTCTGTACGTCTGTGGTTATTGACAGCTATTTCTGTGACCATGGTCCTATGTACCGGCTGGCCTGCAATGATAAAACTCCCAACTCTGTCATTGGTATGTTGTTACCACTTATTATTCTTTGGTTTCCACTGATATTTATCTTGTTAAGTTATTTATATATTGGCTATGCATTGTCTAAAGTAGCCACAGTTCAGGAAGGAGTGAAGGCCTTTAAAACCTGCACAGCTCATCTTTCATTAGTGGCAATCTATTTTGTCCCAATATTGATCACATTTACTATGAGTTCAAGAATACATCCAAATGCTAGGATCATAAATCTGTCTCTGACCTCTATCTTTCCTCCCATGTTGAACCCAATCATTTATGTTCTGCAGACACAAGACATCAAAGAATCTGTGAAAAAAATATTAAGAATTAGAAAGCAATCCAAAGTTACAGTGAAGAAAGTAATCATAAAATGACCATTTGTGTATATTTGGTTTAGGACATTATGTACGTTACAGTAAAATTTGTCAAATTAAAATCAATAAAGCAACAGCTATTGTGAATACTAGATACCTTTGTAACATCCCACAAGTGTTTCAACTTGAAATTCATGTATTTATTCCATAAATACTACATTATAATAATTTAGCTTGAAATCAAGTAACAATTCTTTAAATAACAACACTGAAATAAAATAACTATTTTAAAGATAGCACAATATGGTAATAACTATGGTATCACATATGATTTACAACTCACCTACAATAGGACTAGTTTTCTGCTAATTGGTTTAACTTTTGCTTATGTGCTTTTGTGATAACTGCAAGGATTACAAAAAAGTTCTTTTGATCAAACAGTTTGTGTCTCTGCATATGTTGTCTTGATGGTGTCTACTGTCTGGCATCTTTTGGTGAAAACTCTAAAACATACAAAGAAGCTGATTTTTTTTATTTCTAATATCAATCATTAAAGAAGAAAGATTTATTGCAATCAAATGTTGTAATGTTTTTCTGCTTCTTTGTGGTCATGGATACCTCATAGTTGCATTTAAAAAAGGAACGAGACCCCTTTTGTTTTCTTGTCTGCTTCTCTTTTCTGAATTAATCTACTGTGTTTTCTAACTCAACATTACTTCACATTAAACCTCTCCAGCCATTTGGGGACATGACTTTTCTTAGAAGATGTAAATGTAACCCCCAGCTACATGAAGCGTAGATTCTGTGGAGCTGACCTGGTCTTTTTGTGATCGTACTGCATGATTGAATTTCAAGATTTTGTAAGATGAACAAAGCAAAATTGCCCAAACGTTTTGACATGTTTGTTCAGAGTGAGGTTTTTATCATCGAGGATCGAGGTCCAAGCTAGGCTACTTAGGCCAATCATGAGGGTCTGTGTCTCTTTAGTATATAATTGCAGAATGTTTTGATGCATATTATTATTGTTGTCTGTGAGAACAAATTTTTATAAAACCGTTATTTGAGGCAGTTCATATAGGTTACGGTAACAGGATTAGGCACTAAACCCTGTGAGACCCAGCAGAGAGGCTCTTAGATAGAGGACCTAGAGTCACCATGGCCTATAGTGAAAGTCCTGCCAGAGGTAAAACATAAATCAGTAGAATCCTGTTCCAGTTACAGCCAGCCCATTCTCAGGTTAGCTCAGGAGTGGGTCAAATTCCGTTTTAAAATCGAGGAGAACCAGAATGGAAAGGTTCACAGCATCAGCTGATTAAAGTAGGTTACTGATGTGATGGGCCTTAAAACCTGACTGAAATCTCTCAAACCACTCTCTTTCATAACAACCTTGAGCTGATCTGATACTTTTTTGAGATAGTACTAACTTTTTAAACATTGGGAACTACAGCTAGCATTTTCAGCCTAATTTTTCAGTCTAAGAATCTTCATATAGTCTATAGAAAAGCGATTGGAAGGTCACTCACTGAAATAGAAAATTATATAAAAATGCATTATATACTGTTGATGCTCTATAGGCTTCCAGTTGACAGGTGTATCTGAGAATGTGATAAGTAGTTTGGATGAGCGCAATGAGTTTATTGGACTGTAAATGGGTTTGTTTGATGATGATTGGCTTACATACAATAGACACAGGGGATCAGACATTGATCTTATTTGATCTGAACTCAGAAGAGGACTGCTGCTCTTATTAGCCACTCCTGTCTAAACACTTAAAGCCAGACAGACCTTCATCATCACAAAGAGAACAGAAGAGAACACAGTACGGACACGCTGAGGAGGACGTTTAACCACATCGACCACTGCACTGTGGACAGGAAAAGCTTGACAAGTTTTACAATGAACTTATTCAATTCTGCTCTCGGGAAAAACATCACTTTTGTGCGTCCTGCATATTTCATAATAAGTGGTTTTTCTGGCATCCCAAATATTAAGTATTACTATGTCTTTCTCCTTTTTGTTTATATTGTGTCACTGTTGGGAAACGCAGCTGTAATGGCTGTAATAGTCTTGGATCATAATCTGAGATCTCCAAAATATATTGCTGTTTTTAACCTAGCATTTGTGGACCTGTTTGGTAACACTGCTCTGGTGCCGAAGCTTGTTGACATTTTTCTGTTTAACCATCCCTACATCCCGTACAACGACTGCTTGGCATTCTGTTTTTTCTGCTTCACCTGCCTTTCGATGCAGTCATTTAATCTGGTTGCACTCTCCTATGACAGACTGATAGCTATCATCTTCCCACTGCACTATCAAGTGAAGGTGACCCACAGGTTCATGTTTTCTTTGATTGCCTGGTTCTGGGTCTTTGTCATGACTGTTGTACTTATTGCAGTTGGCCTTCTTACAAGACTTTCCTTCTGTACGTCTGTGGTTATTGACAGCTATTTCTGTGACCATGGTCCTTTGTACCGGCTGGCCTGCAATGACAATACACCCAGCTTTGTCATTAGTCTTTTGTTACCAGTTCTTATTCTTTGGCTTCCTCTGATATTCATCTTGGTTAGTTACCTATATATTGGCTACGCATTGTCTAAAGTAGCCACAGTTCAGGAACGAGTGAAGGCCTTTAAAACCTGCACAGCTCATCTTTCATTAGTGGCAATCTATTTCATCCCAATATTAATCACATTTACCTTGATGGGAAGTATACATCCAAATGCCAGGATCATAAACCTGTCTCTGACCTCTGTCTTCCCTCCCATGTTGAACCCAATCATTTATGTTCTGCAGACACAAGAAATCAAAGAATCTGTGAAAAAGTTGTTTAAAATCAAAGTGCAATCCAAAATAACAATTAAGAAAGTAACCATAATGTGAGCATTTGTTGATGTTTTGGGTTTTCTGTTTTTGGCATTATTTGCATTACAGTAAAACAGCCATTAAAAATACTTGTTTTATTTCGTAACATCATACAGATGTCTGAAAATTTAGTTTGTATGTATTAAAGTTTTTTTTTTAAAAACACAATTACTTAATTTTAACTACCATATAAACCTCTTTTACAGTATATGAACTAAATAAATGTGAAGCAGGTGGTTAGCTTAGCTTATCATAAATACTGGAGGCAGGGGCACTTAGCTGTCTAAAGGTAAAAAACCCCAAACAAAACAAAAAATAAAAATGCCTGCCAGCACCTCTAAAGCTCACTAATTAATTTCGCTTGTTTAATCTGTACAAAAACCCAAACGCATAAATGTCAATTTGTGGTTATGTGCTAGAACTGTTTCTTGTTCAGAATGTCAAAGTGGGCTTGTGAGTACAGCATTGCTGGTTTGAAGCTCCTGACCAGCTGGGAAAATCTTGCTGGGGAATGTGGACATGTTACATTTCTTTCCTTTCTGAACTCTCATCAAACTGCCCTTAAACAAGGCACTGAACCCTCCACCAACACGACAGCAAATGCTTTACGGTACACAGGTGTGTAAATGTTAGGGGTGGCAATCTTTGGCAAAGTCACGGTTCATTTCTTTTCCAATCCTTGTGGTCAATTCAAAACTGATTTTCAATATAAGGGTGGAAAGTGTGGCACTATTTTTAGGCTCTTATTTCAGCGCGCCAAACCATTCACCTGCGCCCTTAGTCCACTGACATGCAATATGAAACATGGCATTTAAACTAAATGGTCTTGATGAAAAAGTACAGAAAAATGTGTGAAAGTATGCAGCTTTTCTATTTAAAGTATTCACAAAATACTTCACCGTCATCTTGCAATGCTGATTATTAAGTCATTGAATCCAAATCGCTTGCCTTTTTTGATGATGAACAACTAAATAACTGTAGCATGTGCACTGTCCAGGTGCCTTTTCCGTTATGTCAACATAATGATATTAACTTGTGTTATTACAAAAATTTAGTTTTTCACGATTCTTATGTGAATCGATTTTTTCACCCATTCCTTGTAAATGTGAATCTCTCCTTTACCTATTGTGTACAACCCCAGTTTGTGGACAGAATTCGGTTGAGGTGTGACATGGGGAACAGAATAAGTGAACATTTTTTTACTCTTTCTAAATAAGTGTTTGCTCCATTGCTGAGGATTTAATGCAGAGCCTCTTATGGTTATTAGTTTCACAAACAAGTAATACAGTAGCTCAGCCAACATGGCAAGTGAATTATGTAAACAATGCTTTCTACTAAATGTTCTTTTTTAACCAAATAATTGGTATGTACAATAATCAAGACAAACACACATTATTCTATGCTTGTTGTTCCTATTAAAATTATCCAGGTCAAGGAAAGTTTGTAACTTCATGAGGCAATGTTATTCTTGCTGTCTTGACCTAACATAACCCCCCCCTCTCTTGACTGTCCCCTGCAGTTTGGGACAAAGTATTTACCTAACTGTTCTGGATGTGTCATCATCCTGCAAGAGCCGTGTCGACAAACAACTCATTAACAGCCTCATTAGGCAGAGTTGTTCCAGCTTTCAACAAGGGAGTAAAGAATAGTTCAGTTGTGAACTTCTTAATTATGAGGACTGCAAGAAGCAAACAATCAGAATTTAAGTACCAAGCAGCAAAAAAGTTTGACTTTATGTACATTCAATATTTATTATGTAAAAAGCAGCATGATTAGATGTGTGAGCAGTCTATTTCCTGCTGGCATTGACCATATTCTGAAATACACTTGCACATCAAAAGTAGGTTCTGAGCAGGATCGTATCTATTTGGTTAGTACCCAAAGGTCATGACTACAAGTTAAGGAACAATGAATGATCGTAAATCAAGCGTTTAGCCTTTATGGCGTTGTTCCATTCACTGTGATAGAGAGTGAGGATTGCAGTGAGCAGAAGGTTTACAGTGGAAATGGCTTTGCTAGATGTGTGTTATTGAAAAGAAGAAGATAACTGAGCCTTTCTTCAATTTGATTCATATAATTCAAGGAGAAGACACAAGTAAAAATCACAGTTCTTGTGGTCCCCATGTGATTTCTCTGTATCTGCCATAACATGTAGTTATATTTTTGAGAAACCGATGTCAGCTATGGCATATGCACGTAGCCACTTTAGGTACAAGCTCGTCCTTCAACACGAAGCAACCCCATAGGTCTCCAGTTTGACTGCCCCATACAGTCCTGGCAGCTGACTTATACTAGGTGATTTTAGGCTCTCCATCCACACTGTGAGTTGAAATGTGAGCTGCCTATACTTGAATCATATACTTGAGTGCCTTTTCTCCTGTCTTCAGAAAATGACACAGACTACTACTGGCTACTACTTGGTAGGATGACAAGATGTTAGGGGTGGGAATCTTCTGGAAGGTCACGATTCGATTCAGAATAGATTCTCAATTAAAAAGTTATTATTGCTTCAATAAATACAAAAGGGGCACTATTTTCAGGCCCGGAAGCTGGACTGTGCACCTGAACACAGTTCTGCCTTTTCTGTTCCGCCAACATAACGTTATTAACGAATTACAAAAAGTGAATTTTTGATGTAGATTTTGATGTAACTTGATTGATCTCTCACCCCTATGAGATGTACTCCAGGATAGCCTCTGTCATAAATCACCATGGACCTTGAAGTATCTCCAAATCATTAGGAACAATGCCAACCTGGCAATGCCAAGCTTGACGATACTGTGTTGCTTGTTTGTGTTTCCAGGAGTATTATTTAAAGGAATATTTTTCTTTTTGTCAACAAATCTCATGAAAAAGCAATGATTGCCTCCATGGATCGGACTTGTTTGTCCAGCACATCCCACAGATGCTTGATTGGATTGAGATTTGCGGAATTTGGAGGCCAAGTCGACACCTTGAACTCGTTGTCGTGTTCCTCAAACCATTCCGGCGCTTTCGGCAGTGGACAGGAGTCAGCATGGGCACCCTGACCGGTCTGTGGCTACATAGCCCCATACGCAACAAACTGCGAAGCATGTGTTCTGACACCTTTCTATCAGAACCAGCATTCACTTTTTCAGCAATTTGAGCTACAGTAGCTGTTCTGTTGGATTGGACCACACGGGCCAGCCTTCACTCCCCACACGCATCAGTGAGCCTTGGCCGCCCATGACCCTGTCACCGGTTCACTGGTTTTCCTTCCTTGGACCACTTTTGGTAGGTACTGACCACTGCAGACCGGGAACACCCCACAAGAGCTGCAGTTTTGGAGATGCTCTGACCCGGTCGTCTAGCCATCTCAATTTGGCTCTTGTCAAAGTCGCTCACATCCTTACGCTTGCCCATTTTTCCTGCATCCAACACATCAACTTCGAGGACAAAATGTTGCCTAATATATCCCACCCACTGACAGGTGCCATTGTAACGAGATAATCAATGTTCTTCACTTCACCTGTCAGTGGTCATAATGTTATGGCTGATCGGTGTATATTTGAGAGTGTTATGGTTGTGTCTTTGGATTGTGTCAGACAACCTATTAGATCCTCAAAAATACAAGGTTGTTACCCCCTTATTGTGCTCGGTAATCATTGTAACCTCTCAGAATACCTATATAAAGAAAAGTCACCCACTGAAAGACAGTGCTCCATATGCTAAATGCAATAAGTTTATTGGATTGAAAAAGTTTTTTTTCCTGATGTTTACATATAATAGACTCAAGGGATCAGATGTTGTTTTGTCATAAACACAAAGGAAGACTGCAAAACAGTTAAAGCTTGTCAGAGCTTCCTCATCAGACAGACCAAGAGAGAAGAGCTCATCTCCGTCTACATTACTGAACACAGTGCTGACATGCAATACTGTTCTCTACATTAACCACTGTCACTCCAGACAGTAAAAGCCTGACAAAGATTTTACAATGGACTTTTTCAATTCTGCTCTTGGGAAAAACATCACTTTTGTGCGTCCTCCATATTTCATAATAAGTGGTTTTATTGGCATACCTAATATCAACTATTACTATGTCTTTCTCTTTTTTGTTTACATTGTTTCACTGCTGGGAAACACAGTTGTGATGGCTGTAATATATCTGGATCATAATCTGAGAACTCCAAAATATATTGCTGTTTTTAATTTAGCATTTGTGGACCTGTTTGGTAACTCTGCTCTGGTGCCGAAGGTTCTTGACATTTTTCTGTTTAACCATCCCTACATCCCTTACAATGACTGTTTGACATTCTGTTTTTTCTGCTTCACCTGCCTTTCGATGCAGGCTCTTAATCTAGTTGCACTCTCCTATGACAGACTGATAGCTATTATCTTCCCACTGCACTATCAAGTGAAGGTGACCCACAGGTTCATGCTGTCTTTGATCGCTTCTTTCTGGGTCTTTGTTATTACTGTTGTACTTATTGCAGTTGGCCTTCTTACAAGACTTTCCTTCTGTACGTCTGTGGTTATTGACAGCTATTTCTGTGACCATGGTCCTATGTACCGGCTGGCCTGCAATGATAAAACTCCCAACTCTGTCATTGGTATGTTGTTACCACTTATTATTCTTTGGTTTCCACTGATATTTATCTTGTTAAGTTATTTATATATTGGCTATGCATTGTCTAAAGTAGCCACAGTTCAGGAAGGAGTGAAGGCCTTTAAAACCTGCACAGCTCATCTTTCATTAGTGGCAATCTATTTTGTCCCAATATTGATCACATTTACTATGAGTTCAAGAATACATCCAAATGCTAGGATCATAAATCTGTCTCTGACCTCTATCTTTCCTCCCATGTTGAACCCAATCATTTATGTTCTGCAGACACAAGACATCAAAGAATCTGTGAAAAAAATATTAAGAATTAGAAAGCAATCCAAAGTTACAGTGAAGAAAGTAATCATAAAATGACCATTTGTGTATATTTGGTTTAGGACATTATGTACGTTACAGTAAAATTTGTCAAATTAAAATCAATAAAGCAACAGCTATTGTGAATACTAGATACCTTTGTAACATCCCACAAGTGTTTCAACTTGAAATTCATGTATTTATTCCATAAATACTACATTATAATAATTTAGCTTGAAATCAAGTAACAATTCTTTAAATAACAACACTGAAATAAAATAACTATTTTAAAGATAGCACAATATGGTAATAACTATGGTATCACATATGATTTACAACTCACCTACAATAGGACTAGTTTTCTGCTAATTGGTTTAACTTTTGCTTATGTGCTTTTGTGATAACTGCAAGGATTACAAAAAAGTTCTTTTGATCAAACAGTTTGTGTCTCTGCATATGTTGTCTTGATGGTGTCTACTGTCTGGCATCTTTTGGTGAAAACTCTAAAACATACAAAGAAGCTGATTTTTTTTATTTCTAATATCAATCATTAAAGAAGAAAGATTTATTGCAATCAAATGTTGTAATGTTTTTCTGCTTCTTTGTGGTCATGGATACCTCATAGTTGCATTTAAAAAAGGAACGAGACCCCTTTTGTTTTCTTGTCTGCTTCTCTTTTCTGAATTAATCTACTGTGTTTTCTAACTCAACATTACTTCACATTAAACCTCTCCAGCCATTTGGGGACATGACTTTTCTTAGAAGATGTAAATGTAACCCCCAGCTACATGAAGCGTAGATTCTGTGGAGCTGACCTGGTCTTTTTGTGATCGTACTGCATGATTGAATTTCAAGATTTTGTAAGATGAACAAAGCAAAATTGCCCAAACGTTTTGACATGTTTGTTCAGAGTGAGGTTTTTATCATCGAGGATCGAGGTCCAAGCTAGGCTACTTAGGCCAATCATGAGGGTCTGTGTCTCTTTAGTATATAATTGCAGAATGTTTTGATGCATATTATTATTGTTGTCTGTGAGAACAAATTTTTATAAAACCGTTATTTGAGGCAGTTCATATAGGTTACGGTAACAGGATTAGGCACTAAACCCTGTGAGACCCAGCAGAGAGGCTCTTAGATAGAGGACCTAGAGTCACCATGGCCTATAGTGAAAGTCCTGCCAGAGGTAAAACATAAATCAGTAGAATCCTGTTCCAGTTACAGCCAGCCCATTCTCAGGTTAGCTCAGGAGTGGGTCAAATTCCGTTTTAAAATCGAGGAGAACCAGAATGGAAAGGTTCACAGCATCA
>SEMN01002352.1:0-10531 GCA_005408345.1 Macquaria australasica
AAAACTCAACTAAGCCGACCAACAAAAGTCAGCCCTTGATTGCTGTGACCTCTGGAGATGCCCAAAAGGTAGCTTGCCAGAAAGTGAGAGATTATTTTCAAACGGTAGAACAATCGTCAATCACAAAAGTCATGAACTGACACATCCACTCTCCTTTTGTATTTACAATGGCGTGTTACTGATGGCTTACCAGAATTCAGGAATTCATCCAGGCTTGGTTCACTGATCTTGACATATTTCTGTTTGGTATCGATCTTTGTTTTAATCAACATGATGGTATCTGTAAAAACATTAAAACTGAATCTGTATTATGACCTACAACACAAAGCTACTCTGACAGTAGCATCAGCTCCTTCTAGCTTCTTTCTATGTTACAGTAGACGGGGAAATCGTATTGGTCGATTCGGGCTTTAAAAATCACTATCAGAATTAGTCTAATTTCAAATTTAAAGCCACTAGGCTTTGTGCAGTCTCTGAGATGTGCAAGCAGAAACCATTTTGACATGCATGTAAGCAAAGACTAATGTTAATATTAACTTATCTAATATGTTACTTACCATCACTGGACCATAGCACATAACGGACAAATCTGAAAAACAAAGTAGAAAAATAAAAGGAATAAAGGGAAAATAAAGTCAGCTAGCTTATATCAGGGTATAAACCTGATTAAATACATTGACTTTTTGATTTTTAAGAACTACCACTATGCGTTGCCATTAGCTTCACAGCAATTTGCCATTCTACCTGTTTCACAGTTTGTCGTTTTGACTTTTATCCAAGGGACACATTGATAAAATTCACAATGCAACAATATTGCCTATTTGCCTATTAAATACAGGTGTGTTCACTTCTTTACTTTTACATGAGGAAGACCATCTGTGGTTGAAATATTATATCCAGGGTTGGAAATTAACTTTTTAAAATGTGAACATCTACCAACCACTAACAGATAAATGTTCAAATTCACCAGCCACTCAATAGTAAATCATTATTTTGTGTCTGAAATCAACCAGCCACTATCATATTTGACCAGCATGTGGCTGGTGGCTGATGCTAATTTTCCTGTCATGTCCATGTGAAATAAAAGTAGTCTGTCTTTATTTCGTGGTAACGAAAACACTGTCAAGTTAAATTTAACTAGCTACTGCCAAACACACATTAGAAAGGGCTGCGAAAGTAATTTAACAGTAAAGTAACTAGTTTGAAAACTCCTCATTTAGTTTAACTAGCCAAAAATTACCCGATTATACGCAGTGACTAATCCATACGAAACTAATGTGTTAAGGCACGTTGTCGTTACATCTTCTAGTTGATAACTAGTCAAGCTAACGTTAGCTAGTTTAGCCAACTGCCCACACATGCAGTCTTTGCCGTTTTACTGGAATCTACGGACGTTACAAAGAATACAACAAAATCACCCCTACACATTGACAACGTTAATGTTACCTCCTGCCAACATTAGTCTAGTTTGCCATTAGCTAGTTAGCGTTAATTAGCTTAATGTTGCTCGTACATTTAAGCTAGCCATCAACTCAGTCCCGTTAGCCCTTTGGATTTCGGTATTTTAAGACACAAAAGCAGCTGGAGTGTCTGGTGAACAACAATATAAAGTTATTCTAAAATGCTGCTTATGTTGAAATGCCAAACAATTGGTTTAATAGGTGATTAGGAGAAACTTACCGCTGTCTTTCCACGAAGAGAAAACGGAGCTGAGAAATGTCTGGCCCGTTTGAAAGAGGAGGAGGCGGGCGGATCCAGATCCAGAGTCCTTTTTACACCGCGCCTTTTAACGACGAACATTTTCACCAACACTGGGGGGCATCTTACTCTGAAAGAGTCCATGTACTTTGACACTGCATATTTTACACTGCGGAATTTACTGTGTAGTGGAATCAGGATCTTTCGTGAATCAAGATCCATTGTGAATCAGGATCTTGTGTGGATCAGGATCTAGAATGTGGATCAGGATCTGGTGTAGATCTGGATTTATTGTGAATCAGGATCTAGTGGAATCAGGATCTTTCGTGAATCAAGATCCATTGTAAATCAGGATCCATTGTGAATCAGGATCTTGTGTGGATCAGGATCTAGAATGTGGATCAGGATCTGGTGTAGATCTGGATTTATTGTGAATCAGGATCTAGTGGAATCAGGATCTTTCGTGAATCAAGATCCATTGTAAATCAGGATCCATTGTGAATCAGGATCTTGTGTGGATCAGGATCTAGAATGTGGATCAGGATCTGGAGTGGATCAGGATCTGTTGTGGATCAGGATCCACTGTGAATCAGAATCTGGAGTGGATCAGGATCTGTGGTGGATCAGGATCTGTGGTACCGTGGGGGATCCTGTAGACGGTCTCACCAGGTTTTCTCAGGCTGCGCAGGATGGAGTCGCTGTGGATGTTGATGATCATACCGACCACGAACAGAAGAAAACCTGCATCATATACCAACAGGAAATAACTAGACCAAAGTTTCACAAGAAAACATGGAGTCTGTGGTTTGACTGTTTCACTCAGTGGAAACATCAGAGAGCTGCAAAAACACGAAACACAAAGAATATGATGCTGACACACAGAAGAGGATTATAATAAACTGAAAGTGATTTGGGGAGAAATGTGAACTGTGAATTTTAAAGGGTTAAAAATATGGTCCTTCAATTCATCCCAGTTTGGTGAGCATGTGATTCCCACTAATGTGTGAATGTATTAATCATTTGAGATTATATTTGTGTTGGAAGCCCATTTCCGCCAGTAAAAAAAAAAAAAAAGATTTAAAAAAGTCGAAATTATTAGATAAAAAGTCATAATTATGAGATAGAAAGTGCGCATGCGCCACCCGTAACCCCATGCAAACGATATGCAATCCTATCATGTATCCTAAATAAGGCAACTATAACAGCTGACTTTTGTAAATGTTTGATGTTGGATTAAGTTGCTGTTCAATGAAGGTTGTCACCTCTGTCACATTGGTTTTATTCTTTCTACGCCAGAACTGCTTCTTCAATCCTATGTGAATCAGCAAGCACATGAAATATTTCATTTGTTGTAAAGCCACGTTTAAAGTCCTCAATGTCTCACAATCCATTTCTGTGACAAATTAACCAGGAGAACTCAAAGAGCTGCTACTCTCATTGTTGTTTGAAAGTATCTCATAATTATGACTTTCTATCTCATAATTTTGACTTTTTATCTCATAATTTCGATTTAATCGAAAGTTAATTTTTTACTGGTGGAAATGGACTTCCATATTTTACAGTATTTTTGATCTTTATTTTATCTGGTGTTTCTGCAGTTG
Source organism: Macquaria australasica (assembly GCA_005408345.1). NCBI lineage: Eukaryota > Metazoa > Chordata > Actinopteri > Centrarchiformes > Percichthyidae > Macquaria > Macquaria australasica. Next base: position 3,300 of record SEMN01002352.1, read on the forward strand.
CTGCGGCACTTTTTCAACAGCAGGTGGCAGCGCAACACTGTGATTTCCACCAGGGGTCACAGTGAGCCTCCCTGTCTCATCATGTCTCTCCTGTATTTCAGGTTAGTCCAGCTCGTCACTTCACCAACGCTGTTGTTGTGAGAGAGTCGAATGAGAGGAGGCTAACAGTGCTACCCTGTTATGTTAGTGACAAAGACGTGTCAGTGCACTCATGATGCATTTAAAGCCTGAACTGATTTGGAAATGTGTTTGTTTGGGGTTTGATATGAACATGGAAATGTGTCCAGAGAGACAATAAATGTGCAGTGACAGTGAAGGGTTAGAGTTAATAACAGTGGAGAATTCGGAAAAGATCAGCCTCGTCTCTTCATGTCTTTCCTGTATTTCAGGATACAGTTGATCTGTTTATGGTGCTGCAGCCGGCACCCATAACACACACACTTATTGTTCTGTTGTCTTTGGTTTTGTGATTTGATGTTATCACACAGTCACTACCCAGGTCTTTTAGTAATGCACAAACACAGACTGTTACAAGCATCTGGTTCACACATAAAGATTAATGAAACAAAACGCTCCATTCAGTCTGTGAGGCGTCTCCAGTCAGGAGGTTCAACCAGGACTGGCACACATGCTTTGTCACAAATCCAGACTACATACTTTGTCTTGAGTGTGCTGTGGATGGACACTATTCTCCCACAATGCAATGCACATTTAAACTAGCTGTGGATGGTGGAGAAACACCAGAGAAAACAAGTAAAATGAAACATGAGAAACATGTTGATGTGTATTTGTAAATCAATAAATCAGTAACCCTGGTCCTCCGGAACAGCAGGACCCGTCACGCCTGGTCGTTTACTGAGTAGTTACATGTTACTTATCGGTTAAGACGCTTTCATAAACTTCTCACATCTTAAATGTTGAAGTCAGAAACATCTCCGACTCGTTCTGACCAGAGTCAAACTGTTGGTGAACATTATACCTGCATCTGCATGTTAGCATGCTGGTGTTAGCATGTAGCTGTGTGTCAGTACAGAGCACTGTTACACTCGACACCATAGATAATCTAATATTGTGCATTTTGTAACATCATTCTTCAGGCAAACCTAAATTCTACACATGTACAATCCATCATGAGTCTTCTGTTTCAAACCGTCCTGATTATTTTAAAATGAAAATGTGCAATAAATCCATATTTGAGACTAATAAATGGAAGAACACAGTTTGTGGAGGGTTAACATCCGACCGACATGAGACGGCAGCAGCAGGACTCAGTGAGCAGCAGAAGTGCTGGTCAGGACAGGAAACTCTTAGTCACCACAACAAAACATCAGTTTTTTATTAAAGAGTCAAAGGCTCATGGGTATTGTAGTGTTTAGAGCCGTGCACCAAGATGACAGAACAAACCTAAGATCCCGGTCCCAGTATCAAAGTCCTGGCTTTAATGCTGACCAACATTAATAGAAAACTTGGTGAACTGGTGGATGTTGACCCACCTGCAGCCATGCAAGCCTCCGTCAGCCAGGTGTCTTCAAAGCGGGCGCAGTGCAGCAGGTGGTGTCCCTGTAGGAAGCCGTTGAGCGAGCAGAAGATGGCGGCATAGAGGACGATGGGCAGCGGGACGGGCCGTCCTCTGGTCAGGAAGGCGTAGATAAAACTCCTAAACAACAGATGGTGATTCATGGTTTTGTGGTTCTGTTCCCCCAACATGGCCACCACTTTCAAAATAAAAGTCCCACTTTCTGTGCTGTGGGAAAGCAGACATGACTTGGTGTCCTGCAATAAGACACCATTATACCCTCTGTTACTGTTTGGTGAAGGAAGGTGTTCAGGTGTTCAGCGACCTCTGACCTCTGTTTCCTCCTGACAGCAGATTTCATCTTCCTGAACGTCGTTACCTTCCTGTGAGACGTTAATGAGCTAATCTGATCTGATGATTATCTCTGTGTGGTGGAGAAGCTGCAGACAGCGAGGAGCCCAGTGTTTCTCTCCATGCTTTAATGTTTTATTTGAGTGCGGTCAGGTTGAGACTCCGGTTAAAGCAACAAACAAACTGAAACTAAAGAACATATTTATGGACGTGACACAACAGCCTGCAGCAGCTGTGTGTCTCGCACTGAACCTACTGCAGCTACAGAAGCACACAACTAAAGGTTTGTTCCTGTTTCTACTTGAGTGGATGCACTCAGTTACTTTCCTGATAATACAACAACACTCACTACTGACTGCACCTTTCATACACAAACTGCATGAAAACATTAAGTGCACATTAAAAGAATAGAAATGAAACGTTGAGAACAGAGACAGGACGAGTATTTAAGATTCTGGACCTGGATTTAAAGGTTGGTCCAGGTCTTTGCTGTTCAGAGACTACATGCTGGTCCGGGTACAGTTTGCACTGTGGGGGCAGCCTGACGAGCATAGAGGACCAGAGGCCAGAGACCAGAGACCAGACACCAAGGAGGAGGAGATGTCTCGTGTTTGTGACTCAGCTTCCTGTTCTGCTCTAACAACGCTCTTATTATAAGATGAATATCTAGTTTCCTTCAGTGTGGACTTCTCTAGTTAAACTTTGTAAATTGAGTCTGTACTCTTCATGTGTAGAAGACAGTGCTGACCTGTGGAAGTAGTGCAGCATGAAGCTGCAGAGCAGCAGCGTCCTCCCGGGTCCGGGTCCGCTCCTCCCCGGCTCCTCGGTGAGCAGCAGCAGCAGCAGCGGCAGCAGGAAGGCCGGGACCTCCTGAAGGAACCAGGCCACTCTGGCCGGACAGCAGCGACCCTCCGCCGGCACGTAGCGGCCGTACGGCACCTGGTTCCGCCTCTGGTGCTGCAGGTAGGCCACGCCCCCGAGAATCAGAGCCCAGCTCAGGTAAGAAACCGCGGCGTCCCGACACTCCATCAGTCCGTGCTGCTCGGCTCCAGTCGGCTCTGCCCGGAGACTGGAGACACAAACACCGAGGAGGGTTTTATATGCGACTTCCTGAAAGACACAGATGAGGGCGGTAGAGATTAAATACGCTCCATTGTCCAATTAGATTCAAGCGTCTGATTATGAATTATCACTCAGGTCCTTTACTCCAGTAAAAGTACTAACACCACTGTGTACAAATACTCCACTACAAGTAAACGTCCTGCATTCACCTCAGTAAAAGTATGTAAGTATTATCAGCTCAGTGTACTGAAAGTAGTAAAAGTAGTTATTCTGCGTTAATGTATAAACAGCTGGTTTATATACAGTTTGAATCCAGTGGTTCCCAACCCAGGGGTCGGGCCCCTCCAAAGGGTCCCCAGATTAATCTGAGGGGTCATCAAAAGGAAAAGTTCTACTGCATACATTTGGATTCATATAGATATATATTATATTTATATAATGTCTGATTCTTTATATATACACACACACCTGTTCAAGTTCAAGTTCAAGAAGCTTTTTTGTTATTGTCATTTCAACCACATATAGTTGACACAGTACATAGTGAAACGAAAGCAACGTTTCTCCAGGACCAGGTGCTACATAAACATACAACAAAGATCAAATTCGAAAAAACAACAACAACAACACAGAGCTAGGACCAAGGTTTTTGTCCCAGCCACATAAAGTGCAAAGTGTACAACTATGTGCAAACAGTGCAAAGACAATACAGTGCAAAAACAGTGCAAAAAGAAAAAGACAACACAAGAATGAGACACTTAGCGCCGAAAGAGAGAAAAAGATGAGATGGGATAAACAGAGTAGCAGCAGTTGAGGTAGTACAAATAGAATATATGCATAGACATAATTATAAACATAAACATAGCAGCGTAATGAAATAATAACAGGGTTGAGGTAGTGCAATAAATAGTGAACAATGTAAGTTATGTGTCCACACAGACAGAAGAGAGTGTGTGTGTGAGTAAGTGTGTGTGCTTGTGAGAGGGACAGAGAGTTTTGTGCCGTTCAATTTCTTTTAGTCTTGTACAGTTCTAGGTGTGTGTGTGTGCGTGTGTGTGTGTGAGAGAGAGAGAGATAGATTTTGTGTAATTCAGTCCTGGGTGTTGAGGAGCCTGATGGCTTGAGGAAAGAAACTGTTACACAGTCTGGTTCTGAGGGCCCGAATGCTCCGGTACCTCCTTCCAGATGGCAGGAGGGTGAAGAGTGTGTGTGAGGGGTGTGTGGGGTCATCCACAATGCTGATAGCTTTGCGGATGCAGCGTGCAGTGTAAATGTCCGTGATGGAGGGAAGAGAGACTCCGATGATCTTTTCAGCTGTCCTCACTATCCGCTGAAGGGTCTTACGATCCGAGACGGTGCAGTTCCCAAACCAGGCAGTGATGCAGCTGCTCAGGATGCTCTCGATAGTCCCTCTGTAGAACACAGTCAGAATGGGGGAAGGGAGATGGGCTTTCCTCAGCCTCCTCAAGAAGTAGAGGCGCTGCTGGGCTTTCTTGGTGATGGAGCTGGTATTGAGTGACCAGTTGAGGTTCTCTGCCAGATGAACACCGAGGAATTTGGTGCTCTTGATGATCTCCACCGAGGATCCGTCAATGAACAGCGGGGAATGGTCACTCTGTGCTCTCCTGAAGTCAACAACCATCTCTTTGGTCTTGTCAACGTTCAGAGACAGGTTGTTGACTCTACACCAGGCTGTTAGCCGCTGCACCTCCTCTCTGTAAGCTGACTCGTCGTTCTTGCTGATGAGACCCACCACGGTCGTGTCATCGGCGAACTTAGTAATGTGGTTGGAGCTGTGCATTGCTGCGCAGTCATGAGTCAACCCCAGGTTTCTGTTCAGCACTGTAGCCAGGCTGACAGAGAGTCACAGCTCTGTTGAGCCATGTATTCCTATAGACCTCAGTAGTAATGACTTTATGAGCTTCTTTAATGATAAAATTCTAACTATTAGAGACAAAATTCAGCACCTCCTGCCCTCAGTTGGTACTGACTTATCTTCAAACACAGAAACATTAGAAACATCTGTAAAACCTGATGTACATTTAGACTGCTTTTCTCCCATCAACCTTAGTCAACTAACTTCCATGATTTCCTCATCTAAGCCATCAACGTGTCTCTTAGACCCCGTCCCAACTAGGCTGCTTAAAGAAATTTTATCCTTAGTTAGCACTTATTTACTAGATATGATCAATCTGTCCTTATTAAAAGGCTGTGTGCCACAGTCCTTTAAAGTAGCTGTAATTAAACCTCTTCTTAAAAAGCCCAATTTTGATCCAGGGGTTTTGTCAAATTCTAGACCTATATCTAACCCTCCTTTTCTCTCTAAGATCTTTGAGAAAGCAGTCGCCAATCAGTTGTGTGACTTTCTACACAACAACAAGCTGTTTGAGGATTTTCAGTCAGGATTTAGAGTGCATCATAGCACAGAGACAGCACTGGTGAAAGTTACAAATGACCTTCTATTTGCATCAGACAAAGGACTTGTCTCTGTACTTGTCTTACTAGATCTTAGTGCTGCATTCGATACCATTGACCATCACATTCTATTGCAGAGACTAGAACATTTTATTGGCATTAAAGGTACTGCACTAAGCTGGTTTAAATCCTATTTATCAGATCGATATCAGTTTGTACACGTTAATGATGAATCCTCTATGCACGCCAAAGTTAGTCACGGAGTTCCACAAGGTTCTGTGCTTGGACCAATTCTATTTACCTTGTATATGCTTCCTTTGGGCAATATTATTAGGAAGCACTCCATAAATTTTCATTGTTATGCAGATGATACCCAATTGTATTTATCGATCAAGCCAGATGAAACCAATCAATTAGCTAAACTTCAAGCATGCCTTAAGGACATAAAAACCTGGATGACCTGCAATTTTCTGATGTTAAACACAGGTAAAACCGAAGTTATTGTACTTGGCCCCGAACACCTTCGAAACACATTATCTAAAGATATAGTTTCTCTACATGGCATTGCCCTGGCCTCCAGCGACACCGTAAGGAATCTTGGAGTTATCTTTGATCAGGATATGTCCTTTAACTCCCACATAAAACAAACTTCAAGAACTGCCTTTTTTCATTTACATAACATTGCAAAAATCAGGCACATCCTGTCTCAAAAAGATGCAGAAAAACTAGTCCATGCATTTGTTACGTCTAGGCTGGACTACTGCAACTCTCTATTATCAGGCTGCCCCAATAAATCCCTTAAGACTCTCCAGCTGATTCAGAATGCTGCGGCGCGTTTACTGACAAGAACCAGAAAAAGAGAACATATTTCTCCAATATTAGCTTCTCTACACTGGCTCCCTGTAAAATCAAGAATAGAATTTAAAATCCTTCTCCTCACCTTCAAAGCCCTAAATGGTCAGGCACCATCATATCTTAAAGAGCTCATAGTACCCTATTACCCCACTAGAGCACTGCGCTCCCAGAATGCAGGGTTCCTTGTGGTTCCTAGAGTCTCTAAAAGTAGAATGGGAGCCAGAGCCTTCAGCTATCAAGCTCCTCTCCTGTGGAACCAGATCCCAGTTTGTGTACGGGAGGCGGACAGCCTCCTCACATTTAAGAGTAGGCTTAAGACTTTCCTCTTTGATAAAGCTTATAGTAGGGCTGACTCAGGTGACCCCTGAGCCACCCCTTAGTTATGCTGCTATAGGCCTAGACTGCCAGGGGACTTCCTATGATGCACTGAGCTCCTTTCTCCTCCTCTTCCTCTCCATCTGTACGCCCTCATATCCATCAATGCTTGTTATTAATTCAACTTCTTCCCGTAGTTGTGTGCTTTCTCTCCTCTCTCTCTCTCCCTCTCCCCTTCTGTTGCTTTCTGCAGGTATTTCTGCCTCCGGAGCTGTAGAGTCTGGGTCTGTGGTTGCTGCCGCCTGCTGCCCCCGTGCTCCTGCTCTGCACCCGCTGCTGCTATTGCTGTTGTTGCTCTTGTTATTAGTATTGCTATTATAATGTTGCTCTTAGTGTTGTTTCTGTTAGTGTTAACATCAATTCCATTACCATATCTATTGCCTTACATCCCTTACATGTGGAACTGTATTGTGCTGCTGTATGTTCTCTTTCCTCCTGCTCTCTCTCTCCCGCTCCCCCCTTCCCCCTTCAACCCAACCGGTCGAGGCAGATGACCGCCCACCTTGAGCCTGGTTCTGCTCGAGGTTTCTACCTGTTAAAAGGGAGTTTTTCCCTTGCCACTGTCGCATAGTGCTTGCTCATGGTGGGAACTGTTGGGTCTCTGTAAATATAAAGAGTCGGTCTAGACTTGCTCTATTCGAAAAAGTGCCCTGAGATAACT
>SEMN01002353.1:0-10525 GCA_005408345.1 Macquaria australasica
ACTGCATATAACACCAGAATACACTGTGTGTGTGTGTTTCAGAGGAGTGTGTGGTGAAGTCAAACTGGCCTTCGAGAGATCCACCTGCAGAAAGTTTGCTGTGAAAATAATCAACAAGAAGAACTTTCAGTCTGAAGGGGTGAGTCATCTCGTCTGCTCTCTGATTGGCTGAGCAGAACAAACATGGCGTCTGAACACGTTCAGTTTAGAACTGAAGTCAGACTCGCTGATGATCCTCTGGACCAATGACAGGGTACGATGGTGATCTGTTTGTTTTTGTCCAATCACAGACAGCGACACGAAACGCAAAAACAGAGATTGAAATTCTGCAGCGAGTCGACCACGTGAGTCTGACACCACAGAAGAAGAAACTGATTCCACACACTTTATGATCAATTACTAACTGCACTTATCTCGTCTCCTCCTCTCCTCCCTCCTCTCCTTCCTCCTCCTCCCCCCGTCTCCTCTCCTTCCTCCTCTCCTCCCTCCTCTCTCCTCCTCCTCCCTCCTCTCCTCCCTCCTCTCCTCCCTCCTCTCCCCTCCTCTCCCTCCTCTCCTCCCTCCTCTCTCCTCCTCCCTCCTCCTCCTCTCCTGCAGCCTTGTCTCATAAGGACGGAGGACTTCTATCAGTCGGAGGACAGTTACTACATCGTGTTGGAGCTGTGAGTTCAACTCACCAAACTTTATTTTCCTGTTTTCCTTGTTGACCACAGGAAGTGCTCCGTGTCTGCAGTTTAGCCTTTGAACTTCCTGTCTACACAGGAAGTGTGAATGTGTGGTGTACTGTGACACCTGCTGCTTCTGAGCGTCCAGCTGAAGGTCTGACAGCCGATTATTGATCAGTTCTCTCTGATCAGCTGCTCTTCTCACTGTTGTCATGGTGACAGGTTACAAATGAACATGTACTGTTATCGTTTGTGAAGAATGTAATTATGTTAATAAATCAATAACCTGCGTCATCGATGCTGCAACATTAAGCTAGTTCCTGGGAAAACATTTTAAAGTTAAAGGCATCAATCTGGTGAATGAATCGAGACACTCCGATTGGCTGTAACTGCATCCACTGGAGCCAATAGCAGTGTCCGATATAGAAATGTGACCCTTACACTCTCGTATGTCACCAACAAAGATGGTGGGTGAGAACTGATCGATATATATACAAGTAGAACAAGAAACAAGAACTTTACATATGAGTTTTACAGACAGAAGTAAATGTTTCTGTCTCTGGCTCCAAGTGCTGCGGAGACATGACGCGTTAAAGACTACGTGATGTTTGGGATCATGTTCGATCCCGTGGTCTCAGAGGGTTAACGCGGAGTGAGAGATGGGGGGGAAAATTCGGTTCATTATGAGACTATGGCGGAAGAAATACATTAGTTAATGAATGGGAAACACTGTCTGGTACAGCAGACTAGTATTTACTACAGAAACAGGAAGTTAACAGACAAAACAGGAAGTGGAACAAATGAAAGGGGCGGGGCTGCATGAGGTCAATAATCAGGATGGAGGAGGAGATTTATATTTATCTGTCTGCCTGCCTGTCTCTCTCTCAGGATGGAGGGGGGGGAGTTGTTCCACAGAGTGAAGTCTCAGCAGCAGCTGGACGAGTCCGTCGCCAAACTTTACTTCTACCAGATGCTGAGAGCAGTCCAGGTGAGCCAACCAGCACGCACACACACACACAGGTAGACTGTATGTAACTGTGTGTGTGTGTGTGTGCAGTACCTCCACAGTAACGGGATCATCCACAGAGACCTGAAACCAGAGAACGTCCTGCTGTCCTCACAGGATGATATCTGTCTCATCAAGGTACACACACCTTCATCACCATCCCCATAATCCTCACAGCTATAGTAACACCTGTGTGTGTGTGTGTGTGTGTGTGTGTGTGTGTGTCAGGTGACGGACTTTAACCAGTCCAGGATCTTGGAGGAGGCCATGTTGATGAGGACTCTGTGTGGGACTCCATCTTACCTGGCTCCCGAAGTCTTCACTCACGCCTCCACCACAGGATACAGCCTCGCTGTGGACGCCTGGAGCCTCGGAGTCCTGCTCTTTGTCTGGTAGGCTCACTCGCCCCTCACACCTGTCTCACCCGTCTGTCTGACTGTTGGCCTGTTTCTAGTTTTTCCTCAGGTGTTAAACTGTCTCCCTCTCTCTCTACCTGTCTCTCTCTCAGTCTGGGGGGTTACCCTCCTTTCCATGAAAGCTTCGGTCATCAATCCATCACAGATCAGATCATTAACGGAGAGTTCACCATGGTTCCGTCCAAGTGGAAACACATCTCTGACCAAGGTACTACTGCAATACTACTGAAGTACTACTGGATACTACTCTAGTACTGCAGTACTCAGTGTGTGAGTGTGTGTGTGTTTACAGCAAAGGACGTGGTGAGGAAGCTGCTGGTTGTTGATCCCTGTAAGAGGATGACTATAGAGGAGGCTCTGCAGCACACCTGGTTACAGGTGACTACACTACACCTGATACACAGTATTGCAGTACTAGTGATGACAGAATCTATCCAGGTGCATTATGGGACATGTAGGATCCAGGAGATCTGACTGTGATTATGTTTAGGATGATGTGATGTTGGAGACGGCTCACAGACTCATGTATCCCTCTGCTGCTGCTGCCATGGTAACCTCATTCATTCATCCATCCATAATGTCATTAATAATAATGATTAATGATGTCATAATCATTGTGTTAGTAAAACTGACTCCTCCCCTCAGCAGGAGGCGGGGTCAGCATCAGGAGGCTCCGGGAGGAAACGAGGACGAGATGAAGGAGACGAAGAGGAGGACGAACATCCGGCCAAACGGAGCCAGGCCCCGCCCCCTGCCCCGCTGTAGAGGACCAATCGGATTCAACCATTCCTCAGGTCATGTGACTCAGCTACCTGTTCACTACTGAAACACTGTAAATAAAGTTTAGAATGTTTTCTAATAAAGTCTTTATTTTTCACTGTCTGCTTTTAGTTTCTGAGTTCAAGCTGTAGCAGACAGAACCTTCTGCCTCGTATCATGCCGCTAAGCCCCTCCCATACAGCTTAGCCACTCCCATCAAACCCACAACTTCACCGGCAGCAGGAGTCGGTTGCCCTGGAAACCTCTCAAGTAAATAAATAAACTGAAAGAGTTCATGTGAAAATAAAATCACCAAACTTTATTTCTCTTCGTTACAAAGATGATTTTTAAAGTGCGTTAAAATCACATTATTATTAAACTTTAACATGTCGACTGATTCAGTCTGATCACAGAGCTGATTGGACACAAAGCTGCGTTCATTTTGTGTTAAATGTGACATCAGTGAACTTCTTGTTCACCCTCTGCCCCCCTTGTTGAGACTACAACAACCAAACACACCTGTCTGACTGAATAACACACCTGTCTGACTCTCCTCCTCTCAGCAGTGTCGTATAAAAACATGTTTGGAACCTTGTTACATCGTATGTATGCTGGATGATGATTGGCTCCTCCTTCAGTCAGGCTGCAGGAGGAGCCCCGCCCCTCTGTGGTGATGTCACAGCTTGGCTTTGCGGCGGTCTCTGACGGCGTACAGGATGGCGTGAGCTTGGTCGAATGACTCGCCGACGGCCGACTGAACCCTGCTCCTCCAGCGCTGCAACTGAGGACGCTGCTGCAAGACGTCTCTGCCCCCCCCCACAGGCTGCAGAGAGAAACACTGAGCACGCTCAGAATCAACGACCAATCAAAACCCCTTCCCCAACATGTGGAGAGATAGCAACAGTAACTAAGGGGGGCGGGGCTTAGCAAACAGTCAACTGATCAATATGTAAACCAATCAGAGCCTCTGACCTGCATGAGCTCACAGATGGCGAGCAGGTCGGCCACAGTGATGTCATCGCCGCAGAGGAAAGGCTGTCTGCGGAGAAACATGGACTCCAGTTTCTCCAGAGTGTCATCGAGCTGAGAGAGAGCACGAATCAAACGCACCTCGTCCACCTGAGAGCCAGACTGAGCCGGGAGGAGCACCTGAGACAGACAGACAGACAGAGAGAGAGACTCATTTCTATCAGTTTCTGACTTTGAAATGAGTCACGGAGCAATCAGTGTATTGATGATGTATTTACTTTGTGTGTTCTTGTGCTTGTATCTTTGTGGGGACCAGTTTTCACTGTGAGGACATTTAGTTTGAGGGTTCAGACTTTTACTGTTGAGGTCTGAATCAGGGTCCTCACAAGTATACAAGTACAAACTGTGTGTGTGTTTGTGCGTACCTCCAGTATGAAGACTTTAGCAGTGTGTGGTCGTGTGTTGGTGTGATGCCAGGCGGTGTATTCGTCCACTTTGGCTAGTCTCTCTGGTTGCCGTGGATACCAGTGCTCCGGGATGTCATACTTGGTGGCCAGGTACTTCAGGATGGCATCACTACAACACACACACACAAAAAACAATAAGACTTGAGGTAGGTGTGTGTGTGTACGTGTGTGTACGTGTGTGTGTACCTCTCTGTGAGGACGAAGCCGTTGTCCACCATGACAGGAACTCTCTGCATGGGGTTCAACTGTGTGAAGTCTGGAGTCCTGTTCTCTCCTGCGCGCAAAAGAAACGCTCAAACCAAACTCCATTCAGAAATCCCGCAGTTTAATGTTCCCTGCATGTTGGTAAGCATACAAGACCTGACTAACAAAAACTTCAATTCAGAGAAACAAGAGGGCCAACTCTTCAGTTCGGCATGACCACTATATTGCAGTAAAACTGTGCCATACATTTACAGATTCACTTTCTTGCTTCACCCACTTAAACACCGCGCTGGATGTCTGTAGAGTAACGTAAATCCAACCTGGAAAAACGGGAGTTTTACTGAAGTAAGACGCTGCTTGTATATTTATTTATTTGCCGAATGTATCAGAACAACATACTGACTGGTGTCATGTCTCTAACACATTTAAATTGCATACGTTTGCAAATCTCAAAAGGAAACTCAGATTGTTAGAGGAGTTTTGTTTGACACGAGGAGCGCTCTGATCTGGGTCAAAGTTCTCTGGGGCAGAGGTCTCGAACAACGAAGCTACTGAAAGCAGAAAAACTCTGAACTACTGACCACAGTACTGACGGGTTAGCTGGTTAGCGGCTCACCTCTCCTCAGGGCCACGGTGCGGACTATGTGCGGGATTTTGGTGCAGTTGAGCAGGATGTGCACCGCCCGGCAGGGCTGTGACAGGAGGTCCAGATACACTTCCACCAACCGGCGCGTTGCCATGGAGACTTAGGTCGTTTTTAACGGTTAAAAACGGTGAACTAAACAGAAGATACGATAAACAGCTGTCCCTCCTCCTGTTTGTCCGCGGCTCCAGCTGCGCCCCCTGCTGGCGGCTCCGCGCACTGCAGCGGTCCCTGTTCCAGACTCCAGACTGCGGGTTTTGGTCCGTTAGTCAACCCTGATGTTATTTGAAGAAACCAGAACCCTGCTGAGCAGCACGTGCTGTGCATCAGTTAGATACCAGCTCTCCTGCACTTTATATACACTCCATCAACACAGCGTTCACTCTGAACTTCAGTCACATACAAGACGGGTATCAACATGGGAAATACACATTTATGTATTTATAAGAATAGTTTGACCCGGATCAGTGTTAGCTGTTAGCTGCTCTTTATCATGATTGTACCTGCTCACTGTAACCTTCATGCCTTTTTAAAAAGTATAAAAATAGAAAACAGCGTAGCCTCCAAGAACATCATCCTTCATGTGTCCACGCTGAACTCTGACATCAAGTAATCAATGACACACAGATCAGTTCATCAAAGTTGCTGTTGACGATGCTTCGTTTATTTTTCTATGACAAAAGTGACCAGGGACATGCCCCCCCATATACTATACAGTGCATCCGGAAAGTATTCACAGCGCTTCACTTTTTCCACATTTTGTTATCTTACAGCCTTATTGCAAAATGGAATAAATTAATTTTTGTCCTCAAAATTCTACACACAACACCCCATAATGACAACGTGAAGAAAGGTTTTTTTGAGATTTTTGCAAATTTATTAAAAATAAAAAACTAAGAAATCACATGTACATAAGTATTTACAGCCTTTGCCATGAAGCTCAAAATTGAGCTCCGGTGCATCCTGTTTCCACTGATCATCCTTGAGATGTTCCTACAGCTTAATTGGAGTCCACCTGTGGTAAATTCAGTTGATTGGATATGATTTGGAAAGGCACACACCTGTCTATATAAGGTCCCACACTTGACAGTGCATGTCAGAGCACAAACCAAGCATGAAGTCAAAGGAATTGTCTCGAGGCACAAATCTGGGGAAGGGTACAGAAAAATATCTGCTGCTTAGAAGGTCCCAATGAGCACAGTGGCCTCCATCATCCGTAAATGGAAGAAGTTCGGAACCACCAGGACTCTTCCTAGAGCTGGCCGGCCGTCTAAACTGAGCGATCGGGGGAGAAGGGCTCTAGTCAGGGAGGTGACCAAGAACCCGATGGTCACTCTGTCAGAGCTACAGCATTAATCTGTGGAGAGAGGAGAACCTTCCAGAAGGACAACCATCTCTGCAGCAATCCACCAATCAGGCCTGTATGGTAGAGTGGCCAGACGGAAGCCACTCCTTAGTAAAAAGCACATGGCAGCCCACCTGGAGTTTGCCAAAATGCACCTGAAGGACTCTCAGACCATGAGAAACAAAATTCTCTGGTCTGATGAGACAAAGATTGAACTCTTTGGCGTGAATGCCAGGCGTCATGTTTGGAGGAAACCAGGCACCGCTCATCACCAGGCCAATACCATCCCTGCAGCGAAGCATGGTGGTGGTGGCAGCATCATGCTGTTGGGATGTTTTTCAGTGGCAGGAACTGGGAGACTAGTCAGGATAGAGGGAAAGATGAATGCAGCAATATATAGAGACATCCTGGATGAAAACCTGCTCCAGAGCGCTCTTGACCTCAGACTGGGGCGACGGTTCATCTTTCAGCAGGACAACCACCCCAAGCACACAGCCAAGATATCAAAGGAGTGGCTTCAGGACAACTCTGTGAATGTCCTTGAGTGGCCCAGCCAGAGCCCAGACTGGAATCCGATTTGAACATCTCTGGAGAGATCTGAAAATGGCTGTGCACCAACGCTTCCCATCCAACCTGATGGAGCTTGAGAGGTGCTGCAAAGAGGAATGGGAGAAACTGCCCAAAGACAGGTGTGCCAAGCTTGTGGCATCATATTCAAAAAGACTTGAGGCTGTAATTGCTGCCAAAGGTGCATCAACAAAGTATTGAGCAAAGGCTGTGAATACTTTATATACATGTGATTTCTTAGTTTTTTATTTTTAATAAATTTGCAAAGATCTCAAACTTTCTTCACGTTGTCATTATGGGGTGTTGTGTGTAGAATTTTGAGGACAAAAATGAATTTATTCCATTTTGGAATAAGGCTGTAACATAAAATGGAAAAAGTGAAGCGCTGTGAATACTTTCTGGATGCACTGTACATACAGTATATACTGTATTCTTTGACATGTTTACATTGTGGATACAACTTGTCATGTGCAGTAAGAACATGACTTTGTTCCAAAGAAAACATCTCAAGTTTCATCCAATCAAACGTTTCTGTGACAAACTGACAGGATTCACCTGGTTAGTTGCCTTCATGTAAACACACTGAGACCTGAACTGAGTCATGTGCTGCAGAGCAGAGTAACCCTGAGTCGTGTCTGCAGGCTCCACCAATCAGACGCCAGTATTCAGGTTGAGGACGGAGAGCAAGCGGTTGGTGTTCAGTCTGTCTGTCTCATCATGTCGTCCTCTCAGCTGCTGTCTCACTGCTCTGTCTCATCTGTCTGGAAGGTAAGACAGGTGCCGCTCACCTTCACTGTACCTGCTTTAATCTCTGTTCTGTTCCTTTGATTATCTGTGATTTTAATCTGCTGTCGTCAGTAAAGATCAGAAATATTCATTTAGTTTCTCTGAGAATAAATCTGTACATCAGCTGATTGATATTTAAATAAAACTTTGTCTGTCACAAAGTAACAGAAATGTTCCTTTGACAAGACTCAACAATAAATAAAACACACGGTATTTCATGTTTAAAATTATGTTTGATTGACAGCTATAGGATGTGTGTCTACAGTTGATTATCAGTGATCAGTAATAATATTGATCAGCTGTTTGTACAGAGAGCCTGTGTGGCTGTAGTTTGTGACCTGCAGCTGTTCTCAGTCCAGATGTTAATGGGATTCAGTGTTAGCATCAACGGCTAACAGAGCTGCAGGCTGCAGAGCGTTGACCTTTACGGACCTGTTTGACTCTAAAGGTCACATCCTGCTCCACATGAACTACTTCATGTGTCATATTTATTATGTAGTATATTTATTTAAATATATTTTGTGTCGTGTTCGACCCCTCAGCAGGTCTGAGTCCTGCAGAGTAGAAACAAAGACAAAAGGTTATATAATAATGTTTTATTACGAGGCTTGTCCTTCCAGAACGACCTGGGTGGGTCTGATCTGCTGTGTCCTGACAGGACGTCCACGTGTCCTGGATGAAGAGTTTGTAAAATAAAGATATACAGTGTTACAGTAAAGTATGCCGCATCTTCACTTTTTATTTTAGATTGTATTTCCGTCGCTTCATCAGTGACCTCAGGATTTCTAAAACGCTGAGCCGTGCAGGTTTACAAACAGTACGTACAAACCAGGAGCCCCAGGAGCCCCAGGAGCCTCAGGGCAGTCTGAAAACCATCTACCTTTACAGCCTTTCAAACCCGGTGAAAATCATCTTCATCAGTATGTCGAACTTTACACAAAGGGCTTTTAGTTTGAAAGTCTGTTAGTCTGTTTCAAATTAAAAGCTTGTCGCTGTCTGAAGTTTGCTCACAACAGCACTGGTGTGTGTGTGTGTGTGTGTGTGTGTCAGCAGCCTGTCTCCAGTGTTTTGGTTGTAATGTAGGTGGTGGGCGGGGCTACATGGAGCTGGGCTGCAGCCAACCAGAAATCATCAACTGTAGTCAAACAGAGAGGATTCAAACTACGATACTGCATCAGCACATACAGCAGTCAGTACCTGTCTGTCTGTCTGTCTGTCTGTCTGCCTGCCTGCCTGCCTGCCTGCCTGCCTGCCTGCCTGCCTGCCTGTCTGCCTGCCTGTCTGCCTGCCTGCCTGCCTGTCTGTCTGTCTGTCTGTCTGCCTGCCTGCCTGCCTGCCTGCCTGCCTGTCTGCCTGCCTGCCTGTCTGTCTGCCTGTCTGCCTGCCTGTCTGTCTGTCTCCTGATGATTTAATAATAAAGACATTCTATTCTATTTAACCCCCCTCATAGAGTCCCTGGACCTGGTCTTGTCTCGGGGTTGTGCGGCGTCACTGTCAGCAGACCGAGCTTCCTGGAGTCTCGGTCACTTGCTGTGATTGGTCACTGTGTAATGGCGGTGGCAGTGGGCGGTCAGTCGCTGCTGTCGTGATCAGCTTCATCACCAGCTGCTGGTTTCCTTTGCAGGGACTCCCAGCGCACTGATCTGGATCAGGACTGGACCACAGCAGTTATCTGTTGATTCTGCTGAGAGCTTCTTCCTGTTGACTTCGTCCGTACAGTTTATTTATCTGCTGAAGCTCACCTTAAATCTCAGTTTAACACCTGGAGGTTTGGGCGAATCAGGGTCCAGTATGAAACTAGTGTAATGTGGCCACTTGAAGCCTCCAGGTCACAAATACTGAGGACTAATAATAACTGATGTGACCTGAACGCAGCGTGAGGGGCTGAGACCCTGTATCCACAACAACAGCAGTAACTGTGAGGTGGTTGCCATGGTGTCCTGATTGGCTGTTGCGGTTCAGGTTCATATTTGATGCTTGATGACGTGAAAGTTGTTTTTCTAAAACATCATTCTGACAGTTTGCAGGAAGTCACCTTTATTCTTTTTCATGATGTTGTTTTCCTGTTTAAAAGAAGACAAACATATTAATATTTATGAATTGAGAGTCTATGTTGTTTTATTTATGTATATTTATATGCAGTCTGTACTTTCCTCAGTGAAACCGCTCTTCTTGTATTTATTTATTTTTACCTTCTTCACTCGCCGTACGGCTAAACTTTCTGCCACGCATGCGTAGAAGCAGCTACATTCTGGTTCTGTAGTTAACCGAAGCTAACGAGCAGTTCTCCTGTACCGGTCTGATCCAGCAGAGTCTGGCTCTGTACAGACCCGGTTCTGACCCGGAACCTGCGCTCTCAGCCGAGGCTACAGTTAGCGCTGTTAGCATCGGCAGCAGCAGAGAATCAAAACAGAGCTAGCTGAAGCTAACGGAAGCTAACGGAAGCTAGCTGAAGCTAACGGAAGCTAACGGAAGCTAGCGGAAGCTAACGGAAGCTAGCTGAAGCTAACGGAAGCTAACGGAAGCTAGCTGAAGCTAACGGAAGCTAGCTGAAGCTAGCTGAAGCTAACGGAAGCTAGCTGAAGCTAACGGAAGCTAGCTGAAGCTAACGGAAGCTAACGGAAGCTAGCTGAAGCTAACGGAAGCTAGCTGAAGCTGTCGCTGGCTGGCAGCCGGAACAACATGGCGACAGAGGAGA
>SEMN01002354.1:0-10496 GCA_005408345.1 Macquaria australasica
GTACTAAGTGTTATATCAGTCAGTAAAAGAAGGGAATTATGTTGAATTTTTTAGCAAGAACTGTTTTGTGTCAATTATAGCTGATGTTTATCTATAGGACATCAGACAACTGTATATGTATTGTATGTTGCAGCATGCATATTGCATCAATATTCAAATTTATTTTTCAAAATAAAGTTAAATCAAAATAAGATATTTAAGTGTGATATTAACTGTGTTTGCAGCACTGCTTTTGCTAAGTTGGATTGTTGAGTAATAATGCTTTTTTTGCCCAGTGCATGTGTGAAGCTTTTCCCTTGATTTAAAGTTTAACACATAATTAAAACATCCTAAGACTAGATACAAAGATGGAAACTAAAGCTGACCAAAATAAGGGCATCAAAGGTTAAGGTCCTATTGGCCATACAATAACCCTGTGACCAATGCAATCAAAGGAGTGACTTTAATAATGATCATAACACATTCTCTAATATTCTCACAATAAATTGACCACTGTGGCCACATTGTTGAGATAGTGTAACCACACACTGTCTGGAGCACTGCCAAACCTAAGCTTTTCATTCAGTTTCATTCATCAAATGAGGAGGAGATATTTTCTTTAAATCAAATGAGGAGGAGATATTTTCTTTAGATGAGCAGGGAATATTGTATATATAATAAAAGACATGACTTGCTTCAGGATCAATAGAAAACAAATAACAGCACAACATGACATTAAAATTAAGTCTGATATTTGCCTGGTACGCGTTACATGGTAGGAGAAACATTCATCATGTATAGTCAATTCATATTTGACATCCAGTTTCAGGCTGCTGCACGTTACCAGTTGCTATTGTTTTAGATGAAGAATAATGCTGTTGGCAAGGCGTAATTTAGATTAAATTAAGCTTGTTAATTAAGGGCGGCTGTGGCTCAGGAGGTAGATTCCATTAAGGGTTGGCGGTTCGATCCCCAGCTCCTCTTGTCCACGTGTCAAAGTGTCGTTGGGCAAGACACTGAACCCTAAGCTAGTGCCATGCACCTTGCATGACAGCTCCGTCGCCATCGGTGTGTGAATGTGTGTGAGTCGGTGAATAAGGCCAATCTGTAAAAGCGCTTTGGGAACCATTAAGGTAGAAAAAGCGCTATATAAGTGAAGTCCATTTACCATATGAAGTCAATTTAACTTAGCAAAAGGTACTAGGTGGTTGACAGGCAGGTATTATGATGTTATATGCTTTAACAACCAACTATCCATATGTACATAGATCTGTGTCAACTTTGCATTGAAAGTAACTTTAAAGACCCTTGCCACAACATTTTGCCAAACACAGGTGTAATTAATAAATCTAATGATGTCTGCACTCCATTTGGGTGTTTCATTCCCAGGGCCCTGCAATTGTGCATGCTGGCCTACCTTTATAACTTACTGACACACCTGAATGGAACCGAGCCACCTGTGCTTTTCCTGCTAATTCAAAGAAAAGTCATACATATTAAAGTTAAATTAATGTTTGTATCAGTTTTCATGACTCATGACGCAATTTCTTGGTTCATTATGTACACCAAGTGTTACATAAATGCTGATATTGTTGTTAAACTGCTGTGTACAAATGAAATGACCATCTTGACTGACCTCAGGTGGTCACAGTGAGTAACTACAACCACAAAAAGTTGACATTTTATTGATCTCCTTGAGGAAATTGGTGCTTGAGGTTGGAGCTTTCCTAACCTTTTAGGTTACAGTCACAGTACAGCAGCCAGGGACCAACTGAGGCCAGTGCTTGCTCAAGCAATGGAAATTATGATGCCTAACACTGACTAATACTGATAGTGAAAAACTGATGGCCCTTACTTATATGAACTGCCACCAATACAGATTTTACTGTTGATATTTGTAAGAAAAACACTAATATGATTTGATCATGATTAATATATTATGACATATCTGAGTAATGTTGTGTTGTAGTTAATCACTGTGGCCACTGGAGGGAACAATTTCTGTCAATGTCACTTAATCCAGAAATTACAATAGCAGTATTAACATCAGTATTTATAGAAGATAATTTTATCAGATTCATGTTTATCACCAGTGCTAAAATAACTTTTAACACCAGTACTGATATCTCTTATAATTTCAGTATTAATTTCATTG
Organism: Macquaria australasica; assembly: GCA_005408345.1. NCBI lineage: Eukaryota > Metazoa > Chordata > Actinopteri > Centrarchiformes > Percichthyidae > Macquaria > Macquaria australasica. Next base: position 2,135 of record SEMN01002354.1, read on the forward strand.
CTGCATATCTGTGTACATAAGTAATGATGTAATAATTCAATTCAATTCAATTCAGTTTTATTTATATAGCGCCATATCATAACAAAGTTATCTCAGGGCACTTTTTCGAATAGAGCAGGTCTAGACCGACTCTTTATATTTACAGAGACCCAACAGTTCCCACTATGAGCAAGCACTATGCGACAGTGGCAAGGAAAAACTCCCTTTTAACAGGTAGAAACCTCGAGCAGAACCAGGCTCAAGGTGGGCGGTCATCTGCCTCGACCGGTTGGGTTGACGGGGGAGGGGGGGAGCAGGAGAGAGAGAGCAGGAGGAAAGAGAACAAACAGCAGCACAATACAGTTCCACATAGGGATGTAAGGCAATACATATGGCAATGGCATTGATGTTATCACCAACAGAAACAACACTAAGAGCAACACTATAATAGCAATACTAATAACAAGAGCAACAACAGCAATAGCAGCAGCGGGTGCAGAGCAGGAGCACGGGGGCAGCAGGCGGCAGCAACCACAGACCCAGACCCCACAGCTCCGGAGGCAGAAATACCTGCAGAAAGCAACAGAAGGGGAGAGAGAGAGAGAGAGGAGAGAAAGCACACAACTACGGGAAGAAGTTGAATTAATAACAAGCATTGATGGGATATGAGGGCGTACAGATGGAGAGGAAGAGGAGGAGAAAGGAGCCCAGTGCATCATAGGAAGTCCCCCGGCAGTCTAGGCCTATAGCAGCATAACTAAGGGGGGGCTCAGGGGTCACCTGAGTCAGCCCTACTATAAGCTTTATCAAAGAGGAAAGTCTTAAGCCTATTCTTAAATGTGAGGAGGTTGTCCGCCTCCCATACACAAACTGGGATCTGGTTCCACAGGAGAGGAGCTTGATAGCTGAAGGCTCTGGCTCCCATTCTACTTTTAGAGACTCTAGGAACCACAAGGAACCCTGCATTCTGGGAGCGCAGTGCTCTAGTGGGGGTAATAGGGTACTATGAGCTCTTTAAGATATGATGGTGCCTGACCATTTAGGGCTTTGAAGGTGAGGAGAAGGATTTTAAATTCTATTCTGGATTTTACAGGGAGCCAGTGTAGAGAAGCTAATATTGGAGAAATATGTTCTCTTTTTCTGGTTCTTGTCAGTAAACGTGCCGCAGCATTCTGAATCAGCTGGAGAGTCTTAAGGGATTTATTGGGGCAGCCTGATAATAGAGAGTTGCAATAGTCCAGCCTAGACGTAACAAATGCATGGACTAGTTTTTCTGCATCTTTTTGAGATAGGATGTGTCTGATTTTTGCAATGTTACGTAAATGAAAAAAGGCAGTTCTTGAAGTTTGTTTTATTTGGGAGTTAAAGGACATATCCTGATCAAAGATAACTCCAAGATTCCTTACGGTTTCGCTGGAGGCCAGGGCAATGCCATCTAGAGAAACTATATCTTTAGATAATGTGTTTCGAAGGTGTTCGGGGCCAAGTACAATAACTTCGGTTTTGTCTGAGTTTAACATCAGAAAATTGCAGGTCATCCAGGTTTTTATGTCCTTAAGGCATGCTTGAAGTTTAGCTAATTGATTGGTTTCATCTGGCTTGATCGATAAATACAATTGGGTATCATCTGCATAACAATGAAAATTTATGGAGTGCTTCCTAATAATATTGCCTAAAGGAAGCATATACAAGGTAAATAGAATTGGTCCAAGCACAAAACCTTGTGGAACTCCGTGACTAACTTTGGCGTGCATAGAGGATTCATCATTAACGTGTACAAACTGATATCGATCTGATAAATAGGATTTAAACCAGCTTAGTGCAGTACCTTTAATGCCAATAAAATGTTCTAGTCTCTAGTTCAGTGCAGACTGTAGATTTCCTGTTAATAGTTTTTGGGTCTACAGCTGGGAGGTTCTGGTGTCATGTCCCTTATAACTTAAACTTACTTTAAAAGTGTGGCTTTCAGGTACTTTATACACCACTGGACATCACTATGTCTGGGTTATTTTCTCAGACTTGACAAAGTTCCTCTAGAGCTGCAGAAGACATCAAACAACTTCAAGTGTAAAATTGGTGGAATGTCCCTTTAAGTTTCTAATAGGAAATTGACAATCAGCCCATTGCAAAGCTGTGGTGTTAAAAGGGAGCCCAAACCTCCCTATAAGAAAATTATTAATGCTTATTATTAATTGCTACTTTTCCATTTTAGCAAGCATTGTTTAACTCAGTGTATGTCATAGTGTTTAGTATCAAATTGATATACATTTTAAAATGAGATAGGCCTAGTTGAAGAAATACCTAAATAATTGAACATTTTTAATTGAATTGTGTTTATTTGTCTTTGTCTATTGATGCTGATACTAAGTGGAGTTATTTTATCAACCTTTCTGCCTACCACTGCATCAGTGAATACAGGATATTATTGTATAACACAGTGTTGACAGCTATGAATATAGAACAGTGATGCTCTCTGCTGTCTGCTTCCCCCATCAGATTTCCCAATATCTCACCACCCTTGGTACGGAGGGAATGACAAATACAACAACCCAACACTCAAGAGACCTCTGTGGCAGAATTCCAACTTTGAACAGACTGAACATTTTTCTTTTGCTCTGGGAGGAAAACAATGAGCAGACTGTTTGCTAGAATCCACCACCAGAGGAATTCAAGAATAAATGTGTGAGAGGCATTCAAATGTTTTCACCCACTGGGTTATTACACCCACTGCAGCACATACCATGGTAAGCAGGCAAAAGGCAAAAAGTTAATTCAGTTACAAAATATGATCTGTTATTACAGTAATCAATCCTTACAAAATCAACTGATAGCAAAGGCATACAAATCAATATTGAACCTGAAAGTCCATTCTTGAGCTTGTGAGCAGTTGTTTGACAAAACCCAAGGTCCACTTAGCTGTTTTTCTGAGCTTTTAAACACATCTCATGGTCTCAGCAGATGAGCAGACATCAGCAGATGTTGTTGGCTCAGCTGTTCCCTTTAGGTTGAGTTTTAGTTATGGTTTATGTTGTCCTCCCCTGCATTTGTTAATTGGTTTGATCAGCCAGTATATGTTTCCCACAGGTCTCATTCTTGCAGGTCTATTAGTTGGGTTTTTTGTTGACCTCTTTTAATTCAGTTCCCTTCAAGTTAGGTTGTTTAAGTCTTTTTTTGGAAAATAAACCACTTTAAATCTGTGTTTCCTTGTGCCTTGACTGCTTGGTCCATGGCATTTGGTGGAAGTGGTGGAATCAACCAGTCAAGGGCACAGGTTTTTTTAATTTTTGAAGATCTCCTCCCTGTAATCTCAAGGCCACGCAGCTAGGTGGAAAAAGTGGAACAGGAGCACAAGGAGACGTTTAAAACCGTCGGTTTGTACTGGAGGCACAAAGTAATGGTGAGGAGGAAAATGGAGCCTCTCAACAATATTAGACCAATATAAACTAAACTACCAACAAAAGCTGCGACTACCAGACCTCCATCCTCAAAAGAAATAAACACAAAACAAGAAACCACAAGAACAGTACACTAAATGGTAAAAAGGCTGCTTCGTTTGACAGAGAGAGATGTCCTCCCCTAGCCTCCCTTTAATGGGGCCCGGCCACTGCCTAATTCCGCGATCAGGAACACCTGAGAAAGGGAGAGAGAGAGAGAGAGAGACGAAGGGAGAAGAACACAAGAGGAGGGGGAGCGTGTAACACAGAGATTAAGGAGAGAATGGCAATCCACACCTCTGACATGTTGACCAAAGTCGATTAACACACACTGAATGTCCAGTCTCTGTTTTGTTTGAACATCTCAACCTCGGGTTTAGCTGTGCTGCGGCAAGGAAATAAACCTGGGCTCCCTTGAGCTAGCAAAAGACACATCGCCTCCTCATCGTTCTTCCTCCGTCTAGCTATTCCGCAACGTTACATTGGTACCAACCGGTCAAGGCAGATGACCGCCCACCTAGAGCCTGGTTCTGCTCGAGGTTTCTACCTGTTAAAAGGGAGTTTTTCCTTGCCACTGTCGCATAGTGCTTGCTCATGGTGGGAACTGTTGGGTCTCTGTAAATATAAGTGCCCTGAGATAACTTTGTTATGATATGGCGCTATATAAATAAAACTGAATTGAATTGAATTGTCAGAAGTGGGATTACCTTGGATCTCCGGTAGCTAGATGGCAACTATGGACGCGAGTGGACTGCTAACTCCACCTCCATCTAGAAGAACGAAAGTGAGCGAGGTGCGTTCAAGTCAGGCAGACGTCCACCGGAGAGAGGTAGGAGACGAGTCATTTATTTATCAAGAACGGAGTTCGGCCTGTGTACGGACACCTGAAACAGAGAGAGGCACATTTAGGCAGTGGCTGAAGGCGAGCTATGCTGAGATGGTTGGACAGCACAGCACCTCTGTTAGCCAGAGAGGTGACTCTGAGTTGCTTCCTAAGAATGACTTGCTACAGGATGATGACAATGTTCAGAATAGCCCTGCCCCAGCCCAGGTTGAGTCCCATGGCTTGTATGCTGAACGGGCTAAGATACCGCAGCCTGGTTTTGATAGCTCACTGGCTGAGGAAGCTAACAACCAGGATGATATGGTTTTGCAACTAGAGTCTGTTAGTTTAGCCACAGACCAAGTTAACGACATGAGCCATGTTCGGGGAAACCATCAGTCAAAGTCTCCAGGCATCCAGCCCATGTCCGCCAGAGTTAATTTAGCGAATGACCATGATAATTACATAAGCTCGCTTGCGTCAGGATGGGCCAGGGATGGGGCTAATAGTGCCCAACAGGTTTATTATGGCCCCATGGCAAACTGGGTTGGCGGGGCCACCAATGACCCCCCTCACTCCAGTCAACTGCCCCCTCCAGACTCCACTGCATTGCTGGCCACTGCTCTCACACAAGCCCTCACTGCAGCTATAGCTGGTGCTTCCCCAGCTACTGCAGCTACAGTCCATCAGAGGGGAGACCAAGTGAGGGCAGGGCGTTACGATGGCAATACTGACTGGGAGACATACTGGACAGAATTCCAGCTGATAGCCAGAGCCAACCGGTGGAACAAGTTGGAGAGTGCGGCCCAGTTGGCTGCGGCTCTAGAGGGGAAGGCTAGAAGGGTTCTGTTAGATCTTTCAGAGATGGACATGACTGACCCTCAAGCTGTAGCGTGGGCTATAGAAAGACAATTTGGTGATCCAACCAGTAAGTCGACTGCCAGGCGACTGTTTAATGAGAGAACACGCAAGGAAGGAGAGAAGCTGGGAGTCTATGCAGCTGAGCTACGCCACCTAGCCCGTAAAGCACTTCCAGAGTTCACTGAGGAGCAGAGGTTTATCCTTGCAAAGGAAGCTTTCATCAGCGGGCTGACACCGGACAAACTGCGGAAGCAGGTCCGGCTTAGCAACTCTTTATCTTGGGAAGGAGCACTGGACCGTGCACAAGAGGTGGAGCAGATCTTTACAGAGGGCTGGAGTACAAGACCTTCCCAGCCCTTACAGCCCCAGCCTTCTATTCCCCTCCACAACGGGACCCTCCTGGACCCCCTAGACCACAAGATTACAGAGGCCAGCCAGACCTGCAGTCTCAGACCTGTTGGAGATGTGGCCAGAAGGGCCACATTCAGTACCACTGTCCTGAACTCACCAATTCTGTGCCACCTGGCCAACGGCAGCCGTCAGGAAACAGGGAGGGGAGGGGAAGCGAGGAAGGTTACTCCACTCCTGGGCATGCACTTTCCATGCACTCGCCAGCTATGAATAACTGTGTTGTGAAAGCGGGTTCAGTGGCCCCCCAACAGGGACCTAAAGTGTCACGGGTGCTGTCTCTGATTTATGGCAAATCAGTATGTGCACTTATTGACTCTGTTTCTACAGTGACAATCATACGCCCAGACATATTACCAGAGGACCTCCAGTGGTGCCCTACACTGCAGCCTCTCATCATGGTGATCTAATACCATACAGTGGGATACAGTGGATGATATTGGGACTGACGTGCTGACGTGCTCAGGTGAACGTATTGTCTCATTTCCGGTTGCCGGTGTTTCTGTGTTAGTGGTTGCAAAGTTCGCTGCTCCAGCTAAACCCAGTTAACTTTGATATTTTCTTTACTATAGCGGTTAATTTTCCGCTATACATTTAAGGATACACTAGCTCTGTTTAAAGCACTCATATCTCTCTCCTGTTAGCGACTTTCCGCTAATCCCACAGTTGTTTACACGCTAGTTAGTTGCTACTTTAGCTCAGTTAGTGATGGTGTCTCTCTCTCCTTCTCCCTCTCCTGCTCTCTCTTGCTCGGTGTGTCAGATGTTTAGTTACTCCTCTGCCTCCTTTAGCGATAATGGTACGTGTAACTAATGTAGTTTATTCACCGCGTTGGAGGCGAGGCTCAGTGAGTTAGAATCGCGGCTCCGCACCATGGAGAGTCAGTCAGCCGTAGCTAGCCAGCCCCTAGCCGGTGCGAGCCGACCAGAGGCAGCTTCTGCTAGCCGTCTCCCGGCAACTCCCGAGCAGCCGGGAGCCAGGGAGGCTGGGTGACTGTCCGAAAGAAGCATAGCCCTAAACCAAAGCCCACGGTTCACCACCGACCCGTTCACGTTTCTAACAAGTTCTCTCCACTCAGCGACACACCCGCTGAGAAACCAACTCTGATTATTGGCAGCTCCATTTTGCGAAACGTGAAATTAGCGACACCAGCGGCCATAGTCAAATGCATCCCAGGGGCCAGAGCGGGCGACGTTCAATCCTATTTAAAACTGCTGGCTAAGGATAAACGTAAATATGCTAAGATTGTTATTCACGTCGGCGGTAATGACAGCCGATTGCGCCAATCGGAGGTCACGAAAATTAATGTGGAGTCGGTGTGTACATATGCAAAGACAATGTCGGACTCCGTAGTTTTCTCTGGGCCCCTGCCTAATCTTACTAGCGATGACATGTATAGCCGCATGTCATCATTCAACCGCTGGTTGTCGAGGTGGTGTCCAGGTAATGATGTGGGCTTTGTAGATAATTGGCGGACTTTCTGGAGAAGACCTGGTCTGATTAGGAGAGATGGCATTCATCCCACTTTGGATGGAGCCGCTCTCATATCTAGAAATCTGGCCGAATTTATTAGTGGCCCAAAGCCATGACAACTCAGAGTTCAGACCATAGACTTAATACAGTCTGTGGTCCAGACCAGGAGGCAGAGCTGCAGTCCTACACGCTTCTCTGCGCTTCCATTAGAGCAGTTACCCACCCTAAACTCCACAGAGAGGTTGTCTCCCCCCCCACCACTTAAATTATTTAAATCAAAACTAAACAGAAGGAGTTACACATAAAAACCTAATAAAAAGTAAAACCTCCACTGCAACAGTACAACAAAATAGGAGAATTAAATGTGGACTCTTAAACATCAGATCTCTCTCATCTAAAGCTGTTCTAGTAAACGATCTAATATCAGATCATAATATTGATTTATTTTGTATCACTGAAACTTGGCTGTGTCAAGGTGAATATGTTAGCCTAAATGAATCCACTCCCCCCAGTCACATTAATACTCACATTCCTCGAGGCACAGGCCGAGGAGGTGGAGTTGCAGCCATCTTCGACTCAAGCCTATTAATCAAACCTAAATCTAAATTAAATTATAACTCGTTCGAAAGCCTTGTTCTTAGCCTTTCACACCCGACCTGGAAAACACTACAGCCAATTCTATTTGTTATAGTATACCGAGCTCCAGGACCGTACTCTGAATTTTTATCTGAATTCTCAGAGTTCTTATCAGGTTTAGTCCTTAAAACAGATAAAATAATTATTGTAGGTAATTTTAATATTCATGTGGATGTAGAAAATGATAGCCTTAGTTCTGCATTTATCTCATTATTAGATTCGATTGGCTTCTGTCAGAGTGTACATAAAATTGTAGGTGATTTTAATATTGATTATAATGTATAGTGCTGTAGCTAAATTTAAGGAAGTGATTCCATCGGCATTAAATTCAGTTCCATGTCTCAATGTAACGGATGACTCCTATGCTAACTTTAGTCCCTCCCAAATTGATCATCTTGTTGATAGTGCTGCAGGCTCACTACGAATAACACTCGACTCTATCGCCCCTCTAAAAAAGAAGATAATAAAACAGAGGAGGTTAGCTCCATGGTATAACCCGCAAACCCGCAAATTAAAACAAACATGGCGAAAACTTGAAAGGAAATGGTGTTCCACCAATCTGGAAGAATCACGTTTAGCCTGGCAAGTTAGTCTTAAAATTTATAGGAAGGCCCTCCGTAATGCCAGAGCAGCCTACTACTCATCATTAATAGAGGAAAATAAGAACAACCCCAGGTTTCTGTTCAGCACTGTAGCCAGGCTGACAGACAGTCACAACTCTGTTGAGCCATGTATTCCTATAGACCTC